>CAUYQV010182175.1:0-12741 GCA_963574575.1 Galagoides demidoff
GGTGTAGTATTTTGTTGGGGTGTTGCTGACTGATTTTTTGTTCTGCCCACAAATTTTTGGTGTTTTTTGTGAAAAATAATTTTTTTTTTTTTTTTTTTTTTTTTTTTTTTGAGAGCGAGCCTCAAGCTGTCCCCCTGGGTAGAGTGCGGTGGCATCATAGCTCATAGCAACCTTCAACTCCTGGGCTCAAGCGAGTCTCCTGCCTCATCCTCTCAAGTAGCTGGGACCATAGGTGCCTGCCACAATGCCCAGCTATTTTTTTTTTTTTTTTTTTTTTGGTTGCAACCATCGTTGTTTGGCGAGCCAGGGCTGGATTCGAACCTGCCACCTTAGGTGTACGTGGCTGGCGCCTTAGCCACTTGCTCAAAGTCTTTAGATGTCATTGTCATGACCCTCTAATGAGGGTGACCAAATGAGACACTTATTTCCAAAAAAATTTTTTTAAAAATGAATTGCACACATTAATTACATATTATATTTATTTTGCTTAAAATTTTAGTTATTACAAATAAGGCCACCCCAATCCCAGTTTTCTAGTTTTGTTTTATTTGCATAATTGAGGGAAAACTTGTGAATTGCTTATAAAGGACATAAGTATGCAAGTAAGACAGCTTGAATAGTAATAAATTAAAAATCTCAGCATTCCCATCCACTGATTCTTTAGTACAGTAAGACACTAGGAGCAAGAGCTAGAAATTGCTCTTGTCAAGGTCACCATTGCCCCAGTTGCCAGATCTAGCTGGTTCTATTCAGTCTTTATTTCATTCAACTTTTTAATTTGGCTCTATGAAGTTAGCTCTTTCCTGACTGACCCTGAATTACTCAACAATGCTATCTTTCTTTAGTCACTAAGTAATCCTTTTTCATCTTCCTATTACTTGTTAGGGGTATTTCTTCTCTTCCTCTTTTTCTCCATACTTGATTTTAGGTTCATATTATGTGACTGAGACTATATTCTGTTGCTAGACCTTAAAGAAAATTTTGCCTCTGAAACTTAGTTCTAATCATTCAGCAGTATATGATTTCTAAAGCAGTATACTCATGGTTCTAATGAGCTTGTTTTTTCTCCTTTTGCTTCTTTTTGTTCAAGGACTAATGTTCCAACGTTTTCACAATCAAATCTAGAACAGCAGAAGCAAATTTATCTCAGGAGTGTCATTGCTCATATAGAAGACCCAGAGGACTCTAACCAAGGTAACATGGTAACCAAAGAATGGTGTGTAAAGCATATGATGGGACTTTTTCCTCTCTGGTGCAATGTAGCTTAAACTGAGAGATCTTGAATTTCTTAAATTTGTGAGAAAGATAATTTCCTTACCTAAAGATTTTTACTTCAAGGGATTGCCTACTCAGATAATCCTTCAAGAAGTTTGGCTAACCAGTGCTAACACTGGTATCTAAGCACATTCTTATTGGTACATAAAAAGTGCCTTCCTGGCTTAGCACCTGTAGCTCAGTGGTTAGGGCACTGGCCACATATACCGGGGCTGGCAGGTTCGAACCTGGTGCAGGCCTGCTAAACAACAATGACAACTACAACCAAAAAAAAAGAAAAAAATGGCCGGGCGTTTTGGTGGGTACCTGTAGTCCCAGCTGCTTGGGAGGGTGAGGCAAGAGAATCGCCTAAACCCAAGAGCTGGAGGTTGCTGTGAACTGTGATGCTGTAGCACTTTACCGAGGGCGACATAGTGAGACTCTGTATCAAACAAAAAAAAAAAGTGCCTTCTTCGTGGTAGAAAAATGTCATCCAGATCTGTACTATTTTGCTGAGAATTTTTTGCTTGAAAATAGTTAGAAGTAGATGACCAGCTGCTAATTATTTATCTTTTTTTTTCTAATTTTAAATTATTTTTCTTACTGCTCTCAGCATTTAAATGTAAAAACACCAATTAGCCATTTACAAACACCAATCCTGCATTTTGGCTTCTGAATAAAAGCTCTTGATACCTTCCACATCCTTCAAGCTGCATTCTCCCTACTTTGTTAAAAGCTTCTACAAATCAAAGTGGCTAGATTCTTTGTCTAGCTCTCAGGATACAAGTCCATGGTATCATTCAGCCTGAAATATTGGCTGATGGGAAAACTCCTGAAGGAAAACTTGCTGGCAGAACTGAAAGTTCGGAGGTTAGAAAGATAATGATAAAATAATTCCTTCCTTTTTTTTTTTTTAAGATACAGTCTCACTGTGTTGCCCTGGATAGGAGTACTGTGGCATCACAGCTCACAGCACCCTCCAGCTCTTGGGCTTAGATGATTCTTTTGCCTTAGCCTCCTGAGTAGCTGGGACTACAGGTACCCTCCACAACGCCCAGCTATTTTTTTGTTGAAGTTTGGCTGGGGCTGGGCTCAAACCCACCATCCTCCGTATATGGGACCAGCGCCCTATTCACTAAGCCATAGGTGCTGCCCGATAATTCCTTATAAAGATCACTCCATGGGCGGTGCCTGGCTCAAAGGAGTAGGTCACTAGCACCATGTGCCAGAGGTGGCGGGTTCAATCTGAGCCCTGTACAAAAAAAAAAAAAAACTGCAAAAAAAAAAACTCACGGGCAGCACCTGTGGCTTAGTGAGTAGAGCACCGGTCCCATATACCGAGGGTTGTGGGTTTGAACCCAGCCCTGGCCGAACTGCAACCAGAAAATAGCTGGGCATTGTGGTGGGTGCCTGTAGTTCCTGCTGCTTGGGAGGCTGAGGCAAAAGAATCACTTAAGCCCAGGAGTTGGAGGTTGCTGTGAGCTGTGTGACACCATGGCACTCTACCAAGGGCAACAAAGAGACTCTGTCTCTACACATGATTTTGTGTCATGTTTAGCTTTATTCATTCAGCAAACTTTCTCAAGTTCTTAAAGTTTGGGAATTGGAAACATAAAGAGGAATTAGGTAGGGTCTTGGGTCTTGGTGCCTATAGCTCAAGCAGCTAAGGTGCCAGGCACATGCACTGTAGCTAGCAGGTTCAGGTCCAGCCTGCCAAACAACAATGATAGCTGCAGCCAAAAAATGTCTGGGTACCTGTGGTCTCGGCTACTTGGGAGGCTGAGGCAAAAGAATCAAGCCCAGGAGTTGGAAGTTGCTGTGAGCCATGATGCTATGGCACTCTACCCAGGGTGACAGCTTGAGGCTCTGCCTCAAAAAAAAAAAAAAAAAAGATAGGGCCGTGGCCTTCTAGGAATTCTTAGTCCAGAGGAAAAGATAATTACACCATAATATTGATTAGTGTTCAAATAGAATTACATATAAAGTGCTGTAGGAGCAGGGAAAGAGCTCTTCTATTTGTTTGGGAACAGGTGAAAATGGAGAGGGAAGAGCCCTATTCAGGTTCCACATAGAAGATATTTATTTTAATTATTGTAAATCATGGCTCGGCGCCTGTGGCTCAATCGGCTAAGGCGCTAGCCACATACACCTAAGGTGGCGGGTTCAAATCCCCAGCCCGGGCCCACCAAACAACAATGATGGCTGCAACCAAAAAATGGCCGGGTGTTGTGGTGGGCGCCTCTGGTCCCAGCTACTTGAGAGGTGGAGACAGGAGACTCACTTGAGCCCAGGATTTGGAGGTTGCTATGAGCTGTGATGCCATGGCACTCTACCCAGGGGGATAGCTTGAAGCTCCATCTCAAAAAAAAATTATTGTAAATCACTAGGGTGGGTTTCAGAATTTTTGGTCCTTTTGCAGAGAAGACTCTTTCATTTGACAAGTTCTGAATTATTTAATATTTTAAGGCTATGAGTGAAAGGTTTAGAACACTGAGACATCAGTTGGAAGAATATTTATTTGAGAGAACCTTAAGCCATCGCTCTAGGTAGAGTGCTATGGTATCACAGCTCACAGCAACCTCCAACTCCTGGGCTCAAGCGAGTCTCCGCCTCCCAAGTAGCTAGGACTACAGGCACTTGCCACAACGCCTGGCTATTTTTTGGTTGCAGCTGTCATTTTGTTTGGCAGGCCGGGCTGGATTCAAACCCACCAGCTCAGGTGTATGTGGCTGGCACTTTAGCCACATGAGCCACAGGCGCCAAGCCCAAAAATTTTTAATTCTTATTCAAGATTTCATTAAGCAAGGGCCAGCCAGGCACAGTGGCTCACACCTATAATCCTAACACTTGGGAGGCCAAGGTGGGTGGATTGCCTGAGCTCATGAGTTTAAGAATAGCCTGAGCAAGGGCGAGATCCCATCTTTAAAAAAATAGCTAGGTATTGTGGCAGGCGCCTGTAGTTCAGCTACTTGGGAACCTGAGGCAAGAGGATCACTTGACCCCAAGGGTTTGAGGTTGCTGTGAACTAAGACACCACCATGGTACTCTACTTTACTGAGGGCGACCAAGTGACACTGTCTCAAAAAAAAAAAAAAATTTTCATTCAGCAGTTGAATATTATTCTTACCGATTTCTCAGCCCTCTATAACATCCCTTTATTTGAACTATTTTAGGTGTGGTAGATTAGAGGGAAGACACCCTTCCTATGGGGCTCCATACCCCATATTATTGGAGGGGCAGATTTCTCAAGAAAAACAAAGAGCAGCTGTTCATGTTTTTTTTTTTTTTTTTTGAGACGGAGCCTCAAGCTATCCCCCTGGGTAGAGTGCCATGGCGTCACAGCTCACAGCAACCTCCAACTCCTGGGCTCAAGCGAGTCTCCTGCCTCCGCCTCCCAAGTTGCTGGGACCACAGGTGCCCGCCACAACACCCGGCCATTTTTTGGTTGCAGCCATCATTGTTGTTTGGTGGGCCCAGGCTGGGGATTCGAACCCACCACCTTAGGTGTATGTGGCTGGCGCCTTAGCCGATTGAGCCACAGGTGCCGAGCCAGCTGTTCATGTTACAGCATTTTTTTCCATTTTCCCCATTCAGCAGTCCCTCTCCCAGTATTACCACAATGGTCTATGTCCCATAAACAACAACTAATATAGTGGAAATGTGGCATACTTTAGTGATTGGAAGACTAAAGCCTAGTCTAGACTTAATTTCAGAGTTCATATCTTGGTACCACTGCATACTGGCTGGGTGAGCAATTAAAAATTTATTTGTAGGGTGGCGCCTGTGGCTCAGTGGGTAGGGTGCCGGCCCCATATACTGAGGGTGGTGGGTTCAGACTTGGCCCTTGCCAAACTGCAACTGCAACAACAACAAAAAATAGCTGGGCATTGAGCTGGGTGCCTGTAGTCCCAGCTACTCAGGAGGCTGAGGGAAGAGAATCGCCTAAGCCCTGGAGTTGGAGGTTGCTGTAAGCGGTGTGATGCCGCGGCACTCTACCAAAGGTGATAAAGTGAGACTGTCTCTACCACAAAAAAAAATTCATTTATGAAATGTAAATAGGCTTAGCTTATGTGAAAGTTACGTATGTATGTAAGTTCAAGTATATTGCATAGACTAACTAGTACCTAGCTTTAGCAACTGGCGTTTATTGAATACTTATTAGCAAGAAAGTATATCTTTTTATACTGAAGTGAATTTTTATAGGTAAAATAGTGTAGTGTCTGGTGTTTGTTTTAAAATAGCCAAAAAAAAGAAAAAAACTGGAAAATTAGATGAAATACTTTTGATAATATTAAGTTTTTGTGTTACCTCTCATTTCTTGGTATTCATACATGCAAGATCTTAAGATTTTTATAAACCATAGTGTAAGGGGGAAGAGTGGTGTATTCTTCATCTTTCCTTTTTTTATATGTGAATTATAGTGCAGGCAGAAGCAAAAAGGGTAACAGAGTGCCTCTTATATTCCCCCCCTTTTTTATTGAGCTGTTGTATTAATTCGCTTTGGAGAAGTTTAATTTTTCATGGTGGTGTTAGAGAAATTAGTAGAGAATAGATTCAAATGTAGTTCTTGCCAATTTAGTTTGAATTCTCTCTATTCTCTCTCTCCTTTCACTTTATCAATAATGTGGATATTATTGATATAGGATATAACAAATCATCCTTCAAGTCCATTTTTTTTTTTTTTTTTTTTTGAGACAGGGTCTTACTATGTTGCCCTCGGTATAGTGCCATGGCATCACAGCTCACAGCAACCTTAAACTTTGGGCTTAAGTGATTCACTTGCCTTAGCCTCCCAAGTAGCTGGGACTATAGGCACCCACCACAATGCCTGACTGTTGTTGTTGTTGTCATTTTTGTTTGGCAGGTCCGGGCTGGGTTTGAACCCATCAACCCCCATGTATGTGGCTGGCGCCTTAGCCACTGAGCTACAGTATGGGGCCCCATTATTTTAATATAGGTTTAATCTCTTTTGTTTGGTTTAGTGCCACTTGGGTATTTGAAAAAATTTGCAAAGAAATATCAACCACTTCCTTTCTGGTATCCCAGCTAATGGAAAACTCTGTATGGAACTATTAAGTTCTTAGAGTAGGCTTGGCACCTGTAGCTCAAGCAGCTAAGATGCCAGCCACATACACCAGATCTGGCCGGTTTAAATCCAGCCCAGGCCTGCTGAACAAGGACAACTACAACCAAAAAATAGCCGGGCATTGTGGCGGGCACCTGTAGTCTTAGCTACTTGGGAGGTTGAGGCAAGAGAATCGCTTAAGCCCAGGAGTTGGAGGTTGCTGTGAGCTGTGATGCCACAGCACTCTACCCAGGGTGATGACTTGAGGCTCTGTCTCAAAAAAAAAAAAAAGTTCTTACAATAGAAAAGAACCATTAAATTAAACTCTTTTCTTTAATCTCCTGACACATAAATCTGTATATCTTTGCCAACTGACCATTCATCGTTTGCTTAGAGTTCTAATAATGCAAAATTCAGAGCTTCATGAGATAGGGCATTTGTTGCTTAAAAATTCTAATTGTTGGAAAGTTACTCCTTACACTGAGCCAGTCTTAGCTTCCCTGTGATTTCTAGTTGTAGTTCCTTGTTCTGTTCTCTAGGATCACAAAAAAATGATTTTGCTTTTTAATTCTTGCAGATAGTAGAAATAATGATACTCTCTCTCAGAAAGAAAAAAAAAATTGAACCACCTATCAATCTACCCTGCCACCTAAAAATACCAAAATTACATTTTGATGATTATCTTTCCTACAAGGTAAAATATATGCAAGGAAATTACATTATATATGATATACTATGTAGTTTATAATCTGCTTCCGTTATTTTTTAATTTTTTTTAGATTTGTTTATTTATTTTGAGACAGGAGCCTTAAGCTGTCCCCCTGGGTAGAGTTCTGTGGCATCACAGCTCATAGCAACCTCTAACTCCTGGGCTCAAGAGAGTCTTCTGCCTTAGCCTCCTGAGTAGCTGGGACCACAGGCGCCTGCCACAACGCCCGGCTATTTTTTGGTTGCAGCCGTCATTGTTGTTTGGCGGGCCCAGGTTGGATTTGAACCCACCACCTTGGGTGTATGTGGCTGGTGCCTTAGCCACTTGAGCCACAGGCACCGAACCAATCTGCTTTCTTTTTAATGTATCTTTCTTTTTTTTTGAGACAGAGTCTCTCTGTCACCCTTGGTAGAGTGCAGCAGCATCATAGTTCACAGCAACCACACTTGGGATTAAGCGATTTCTCTTGCCTCAGCCTCCCAAGTAGCTGGGACTATGGGCACCTGCCACAATGCCCAGCTATTTTTTTTGTTGTTGTTGTTGCAGTTGTTTAGTTGACCCGGGCCAAGTTCGAACCCGCCACCCTCAGTGTATGTGGTTGGTGCCGTAACCACTGTGCTATGGGTGCTGAGCCTACTTAATGTATTTTAAGGAGCTTTCCCTGTTAAATATTGAAAATTAAGATTTTTAATTATTACAAAGTATTATTTTATATGATTTATTCCATCTTGGTTAATTAGGTTCTATCCCTTTTCATTAGTAATGCTGCAGTGAACATTCTGGTTAATAAATGCTTATGTACAACTCTTAACTTCTATAGGATGAATCCCTCCCTATAAGTGGAATTGCTGGGTAAAGTAAACAAACATTTAAAAATTTTACATGTTACTGGATTGTCCAGCCCCCCAAAATTGTATTAATTTTTCTTGTCACCAATTGGATAGGCTTTTTTTTTTGAGACAGAGTCTTTGTTGCTCTCGTTGGTATGTTCTGGTGTCACAGCTCACAGCAACCTCAAATTCCTGGGCTCAAGTGATTATCTTGCCTCAGCCTCCCAAGTAACTGGGACTATAGGCACCCGCCCCAGTGCCCGGCTATTTTTAGAGATGAGGTTTCACTCTGGCTCAGGCTGGTCTCAAACTCATGAGGTCAGGCAATCCACCCACCTCAGCCTCCCAGAGTGCTAGGATTATAGGCCTTAGCTACCACACCCGGCTTCTGGCTGGATTTTTTAAAAATCAATGTATTATCATCAATTATGGTTACTATTATTTCTGATGCACTGAATCAACTAGCCTTGAAAATGTATGGCGCTGGAGCATCGGGCCCATACCTGACTGTCACCACACAGTTTTATCCAGTAAAGTGAATGATTAGAGGTCTTGGGGCCGAAACTATTATTTCTGATGCTTGTTTGTCCCATATTTGACCAATGGGAGTTCCTTCAAGCTGGTTTATTTCTTTTGACATGACCCCCTTAATCTTTTTTTAAACTGTGGTTAGAAAAACACATAATATAAAATTTATCATTTTAATGTATATATTTTTTTGAGACAGAGTCTCACTGTTTCACCCTTGGTAGAGTGCTGTGGTGTCACAGCTCACAGCAACCTCAAACTCTTGGGCTTAAGCAGTTCTCTTACCTCAGCCTCCCAAATAGCGCCTGCCACAACGCCCAGCTATTTTTTTTGTTGTTGTTGTTGCTGGCTATTTTTTATTGTGGTTGTCATTGTTGTTTGGCTGCCCCCGGCCGGATTTGAACCTGCCACTCTCCGTGTATGTGGCTAGTGCTGTAACCACTGTGCAATGGGTGCCGAGCCCATTTTAATAATTTTTAAGTACATAATTCAGTAGTGTTTATATATATATACACATTGTTGTGAAACATATTTCCAGAAATTTATCATCTTATAAGTCTGAAACATAATACCCATTAAACAACAACCCCCTGCCCCTTTTCTTCCTCCCCAAGACCCTAATAACCACCATTCTACTTTTGTTTTCATGCATTCTTTTTTTTTTTTTTTGAGACAGAGCCTCAAGCTGTCCCCCTGGGTAGAGTGCCATGGCTTTACTGCTCACAGCAACCTCCAACTCCTGGGCTCAAGCGAGTCTCCCAAGTAGCTGGGACCACAGGCACCCGCCACAACGCCTGGCTATTTTTTGGTTGCAGCCGTCATTGTTGTTAGGCAGGTCCGGGCTGGATTCGAACCTGCCACCTTAGGTGTATGTGGCTGGCACCTTAGCCACTTGAGCCATAGGCGCCGAGCCTGTTTTCATGCATTTAACTACTTTAGATACTTCATATAAGTGGAATCATATAGTAATTGTCTTTTTGTGACTGGCTTATTTTACTTAGCTTAATGTCTTCAAGATTCTTCCGTATTGTATCATGTGACAGGGTTTTCTTCCTTCATAAAGCTTGTATATCACATTTTGCTTATCCATTGATCTGTCAATGGACATTTGGCTTACCTCCATCTTTTGGCTATTGTGAATAGTGCTGCTATGAATATGGGTCTACAAATAACTCTTCTAGACCTTGTTTTCAGTTCTTTTGTATGTTTATCCAGAAGTTGGATTGCTGGACCATGTAGTAAGTCTGTCTCCTCCTTCATGTCCTTTTGAGTAGCTATAGCTAGACTAAAGGCATTAACCAGCATATCTGGGTAATTTTTTGTAGAGAGAGGGTCTCATTATGTTGTCCAGGCTGTTCTGGAACTCCTGGCTTCTAGTGATCCTCCTGGCTGGCTTTGAACTCTTGGGCTTAGGCAGTGCTCCTGCCTCAGCCTCCTGAGTAATTGCAAATATAGGCATGTGCCACTGCACATAGCCTGCTAAGTCTTTTTTTTTTTTAAAGGCCGAGTCTCACTGTGTCAGCCTCAGTAGAGTGCTGTGGCATCACAGCTCACAGCAACCTCAAACTCTTGAATTCAAGCAATTCTCCTGCCTCAGCCTCCCAAGTATCTGGGACTACAGGCGCCCGGCTATTTTTCTGTTGCAGTTGTCATTGTTGCTTAGCTGGCTAGGTCTGGGTTTTAACCTGCCAGCCTCAGTGTATGTGGCTGGTGCCATAACCACTGTGGTGTGGGTGCCAAGCTCTGGTCAGTCTTTAATTTTAGACATTATTCTCATATATGTGTAGTGGTACCTCATTGTGTTTTTAATTTGTTTTATTTATTATTTTTTTTTTGAGACGGAGTCTCACTTGGTCACCCTTGATACAGTGCCGTGGCATCATAGTTCAAGCAATTCTCCTGCCTCAGTTTCCTGAGTAGCTGTAACTATAGGCACCTGCCACAATGCCCAGCTATTTTTAGAGATGGGGTCTAGTTCTTGCTAGGACTTTTCTCAAACCCATGAGCCCAAGCAATCCACCCACCTTGGCCTCCCAGAGTGCTGGAATTATAGGCGTGAGCATGCAGCTGGGCCTGTGGTTTTAATTTGCATTTTGCTAATGTTAAGCATTTCTTGTGCTTTATTTGCCATCTGTATATACTCTTTGGTGAGATATCTTTTGCCCATTTTTTAAACTGCATTATTTGTTTTCTTATTACTGAATCTTAAGAATTTTTAAAAATATATTCTGATTGCAAGTCCTTTGCCAGATACATAATTTACACCTATTTTCTCCCAGTCTATGGCTTATCTTTTCATTCTTAATTTTGTCTTTTAAAGAACAGAAATTCTGAGTTTTGAAGTAAGGAAGTTTTTGATTTTATGAATTAGGTTTTCATGTGGAATATAAGAAATCTTTGTTTAACCCAAAAAAATCACGGTATTTTCTCAGGTGTTTTCTTCTAGGAATTTTATAGCTTTCTGCTGTGCCCAGCCCCGATTATCTTATTTTTCCCTTGTTTTGGCTATTGTAGATTGATTGCTGCATTTCCATAAGAATTTCAAAATCAACTTACCAATTTCTAAAAACAAAGCTTGTTGAGATTTTGATTAAGATTACATTGAATCTGTATAAATAAGGTCAAGTTGGCTTGGTGCCTGTGGCTCAAGTGGCTAAGGTGCCAGCCACATACACCTGAACTGGCAGGTTCGAATCCAGCCTGGGCCTGCCAAATAACAATGATGGCTGCAACCAAAAAAAAATAGCTGGGCGTGGTGGTGGGTGCCTGTAGTCCCAGCTACTTAGGAGGCAGATGCAGGAGACTTGCTTGAGCCCAGGAGTTGGAGGTTGCTGTGAGCTGTGATGCTATAGCACTCTACCCAGGGCGACAGCTTGAGGCTCTGTCTCAAAAAAAAGGTCAAGTTGAGGGAGAATAGATATCTTTGTGTTTTTTTTTTTTTTTTTTGAGACAGAGTCTCACTATGTTGCCCTTGGTACCGAGTGCGGTGGCATCACAGCTCACGGCAACCTCAAACTCTTGGGCTTAAGCAATTCTCTTGCCTCAGCTTCCCAAGTAGCTGGGACTACAGGCACTTGCCTACCATGCCTGGCTATTTTTTGTTGCAGTTGTCATTGTTGTTTAGCTGGCCCAGGCAGGGTTCAAACCTGCTACCATCACTATATGTGGCTGGTGCTGAGCTGAGAATTGACATCTTAATATTAAGTGTTTTGATCCATGGATATGGTACATCTTTTAGCTTATTTGATTCTTGTTTAACTTGCTTCAGCAGTGTTTTTTAGCTTTTCTACTGTCCAGCACATCTTTTGACAGATTTATCCATGAGTATTTTATATTGTTAAACTTTTGTAAATACTTTTTATTTTAATGCTATTATTTATTTTTGGTAACTTTTTATAGATTCTGTTAGGTTTTCTATATAGATGATGTTATCAACAAATAAAGATATTACTGTTTTTTCTGACTCAGTTGCCTTTTATTTGTTTTTCTTGCCTTATTGCATTGGGTACAACCTCCAGTACCATGTAAATACAGGTAATGAGATTTCTGCTTTGTTACTGATCTTTGGAGAAAAACATTTAGTCTTTCACAAATTTTTTTTTTCATATGTAGATAGAGATGGTGTGTCTGTCACCCAAGCCAGAGTGCAGTGGCACATTCAGCTCATGGTATCTCTAACTTCTGGGCACAAGAATCCTCTTAACTTAGCCTACTATTTAGTTAGCACTGTAAGAGTATCACCAAGCCCAGGTAATTTTTTTTTTATTATTCTGTAGAGATGGGAGTCTCACTAGGTTGCCCAGGCTGAACTCAAGCTCCTGGCCTAAAGCAGTCTTCCCACCTCCGTCTCTCAAAGCACTAAAAATTATGGACACGAGCCACCATGCCTGGCCTCTATCACCATTAACTGTTAATGTTTGTTGTAGGTTTTTCTTGGATACTTACCCTTTATCAGCTTTAGAATGTTGCCCCCTTAGTTATAGTTTGATGATCTTATTTATTGGAATGGATATTGTATTTGTCAAATAACTCTACATCTATTGAGGTGATCATATAGTTGAAAGTCTATTAATGTACAAAATTATATTATTTGATTTTCCAATGTTAAATCATTCTTGAATTCCTCATCTTTATTCCCTACTTGTTCTTCAAGTATTATCATTGTCATAATGTTGTTAAATTTGATTTGCTAAAATGTTAAGAAATTTTAGACAGTGTTTTCTTTTTTTTTTTGAGACGGAGCCTCAAGCTATCCCCCTGGGTAGAGTGCCATGGCATCACAGCTCATAGCAACCTCCAACTCCTGGGCTCAAGCGAGTCTCCTGCCTCCGCCTCCCAAGTAGCTGGGACCACAG
>CAUYQV010182177.1:0-13462 GCA_963574575.1 Galagoides demidoff
TAAATCATAGACGTGATCCCCACAATATCATTCTCTTCACCCATCCTCCTCCCTCTCCTCCCCCCCTCACCTTTCCCCGTAGTCTAGGGTTCCATTTGGATTATAGCTTTCCTAAGATAGCTAACCATTAGTTTCATAATAATGTTGCGTACATTGGATACTTTTTCTTCCATTCTTGAGATACTTTGCTAAGGAGGACATTTTCCAATACATTTACAATTTAGATGGCTGATGAAGTCAGATGACTGAGCTGGACAGTCACCAGTGTGCCTTAGCAGCACGTTATGGATAACCACCAAGACCATCATCTCCTTCAGTTAGGATATTTGACCTTTATTTTATTATTTATTTATTTATTTATATGTGAGACATAGTCTCACTCTGTTGCCCAGGCTAGAGTGCTGTGACATCAGCCTAACTCACAGCAACCTCATATTCCTGGGCTCAGGACATCTTGGGCTCCCTTTCTAGCACTAGTGCTGCCCAGCTCTGTGCCTCAGGACTCATGCAATACGTCCTGTATTGTCCATTAAAGGTAGGGTCAGGATGGATGCTTTTGCAGGTCCCTTCCAGCGCCAAGGTCAATGGCAATGTTGTCAATAAAGGTCAGCAGGTCACTGTACTGTACTCACCCAGGGTGCCAGTACAGTTAATAAATTTCTGGCCCCTTCCACAGGTACACCAAGTTGAATTTGGGTGGTATCCAAGAAAGTGCATTTAAATAATATCCATGCTATACTTACACAAACTAAAGTGTGGCAATTATCAGGGTTTTTTTTGTTGTTGTTTTTTGTTTTTATTGTTGAGGATTCATTGACAGTACAGGAAACCAGGTTACACTGATTGCATTTCTTAGGTAAAGTTCCTCCCATCTCTAAGAGGTGTGTCACAGTATTTTTTTTTTTTTTAATGGGCAAAAAGCAGCTATGACTAAAGAATAGTTATTGAGTCTTTCTGGTAAATGGCCCACTACTCAGTGTCTTCTAAGTAAAGGCCATCTACATTAAAAACCATCTGAAATGAGGTTGAAAGGAACCAGGTGGCCACTACTTTGAAGTGGCGGGTTACGATGGTACATGGCTCGTTATACACAGCATGAGATTTAGTGCACGTGTTCAACCAACGTGCAGTCTCTTTAAACCAGCCTTTTACTTTTCACTTTCTTCTTTCTTAAAAATGGTTTAGAGGGCTCGGCGCCTGTGGCTCAATCGGCTAAGGCACCAGCCACATACACCTAAGGTGGCAGGTTCGAATCCAGCCCGGGCCCACCAAACAACAATGACAGCTGCAACCAAAAAATAGCCAGGCATTGTGGCGGGTGCCTGTGGTCCCAACTACTTGGAAGGCAGAGGCAAGAGACTCGCTTAAGCCCAGGAGTTGGAGGTTGCTGTAAGCTGTGATGCTATGGCACTCTACCCAAGGGGATAGCTTGAGGCTCTGTCTCAAAAAAAAAAAATGGTTTAGAGAAAATGAAGGAAACCAAAATCTGCTTCTTTGAAAAAATGAATAAACTTGATAAGCTCTCATCATACTAACCAACAAAAAAGAGGTAAGACACCAATTACCAATATCAGAACTTCAAGGGGGTCATCTCCACTAATCCTCTGAATGTCAGAAGATTAATAAAATAGTACTAGGAATAATGCTACTCCCACAAATTTGATGAAACTTGGATGCAATGAACCAATTCTTTGAAAAACACAAATTATCGAAACTCACGTGAGAAGTAATGTGAATAATACTATTTAATCAAATCAGTACATAACAATCTTCCAAAAGAGAAAGCACCTGGCCCAGAGGGTGCTACCAAACATTTAAGGGATAAATAATTCTAATCCCCTACCATCCCTTCCAGAAGATAGAAATAGAGGGAATACTTCCTAACTCATGCTGAGGCTGCCATTGCTCTAATATCAAAACCAGAAAAAGACATTATGTGAAAAGAAATTTTTAGATCAATATCTCTCACCACACAGACATGAAAACTCTCAACAAAATATTAGCAAATAAAATCCAACAAAATATAACAATAATTATACATCACAACCAAGTAGAGAATATTTCAGGCTTGCAAGGCTGTTTCAACTTTCAAAAATTGATCCCTGTAATCCACTATATCAGTGGTTCTCAACCTGTGGGTCTCAATCCCTTTTCCACAATTAAAATACATTGCGGCGTTAGGAAGGTTGAGAACCACTGCATTATGTCATCACTTGAGCCCATGAGTGTGAGGTTGCTGTGAGTTAGGCTGATGTCACAGCACTCTAGCCTGGGCAACAGAGTGAGACTATGTCTCACAAATAAATAAATGAATAAATAATAAAATAAAGCATAAATGTCCTAACTGAAAGACATGATGGTCTTGGTGGTTATCCTCAAGTACTAGAAAGAAAAAAAAATTGCACAGTTTGATAAACAAAAATGAAGACTCACCCCTTATAAAAATGGTAAAATGAGAGATTTAAATCTCTACTCCACTTTAAAATTCTAGAGGGGTAAGGTAAATTGTTTTAATACCATTGCAAAGAATGGATTCAGCTTAAACAAAAACTATTTTTTTTCATTTTCTTTATACTCTACCTGCCCTACTTTGAAATATTCTTATACTTTTAATGTCTTTGCTCAGTTATCCAGTGGGCTGTGATTCTCAGCATCTGCTCTCTGGACATAGGGACAGGGTAGAAGAGGGACTCTACCTAGCAAACGCAAACATGGTAAACTAGTTGTTTGTACCTTCACATCAACCTGAAATAAGTTAAAAAAAAAAAAAAAACAAAGGCAAAAGTCGCAGCAGTAATTACTCCCCTGTCAACACTACACTAAAACCCAGCAGAAACTTTCAGGCCACATCTCAGCCTGGCTCCAGACGTTTCCATTTATGAAGCTCACTTCACTCAGCTCTTTGTGGCTTCACTAAACTGCAAGAAGAATGGGGACCGAAGACCCCATTCTTGACAGGGGATGGCACCCCTAGAACAATGGAAAATTAAAAAGTAAGCTGAAGCAGTCAGAACAAAGAAAAGTCAGCTGGTTTACCTGTAAGCCAGCCATGGCTAAATTTCTTATCTGAACAAGTTTCCAGCCTTTCCTGAAACTCTGGTCTATTGGGGATACAGCTTACACCAATACCCTGCTGAGTCTGTGAACACTCTGAGGAAGTAAAATGGACATAAAAGAGATCATGACAAGACCTGGAATAGATACACCTTGTAGGTCATTTCCTGCCCATTAACCAGACAAAGCAGATACCCATTGTGGAGATTTGCATTTTGCTAGGGCAGAGACCAAAGGAATAACTTGAACCCTGAGATATGGGCAGTAAAGCTTAACACCCCTTATCACAGAGGAAAATCCTCTGTGGTGATGATGAGAGGGAAAAGCCTCTCTCCCACTGATTCCTCCAAGGAGATTAACACCAGGGGTGTTTTACTCCACAGTGAACTAGCAGAACTCAACACCTCCCTAGGAATCTGTGTGTGTGACTCCAGACAGGAGGCCTCCCCCACACAAGGCTCAAGTTTCAGATGCTCCAAAACTGCTCAAATCCTTAAAGTTAATAATAATAATAACAGGAGCTGATAGCTCACTGGAAGAAACTACTGGCATCTTTGTGCCCTCCCTCAGCTGACCACCTGGGCAAGGAGGTTTCAATGAAAGCTGAGTGGAACAAAGACTTGGAGCCACTCTCCAGAGCCCACGAACAGGTGGTGGTCCCTGAGCTCCCACCTTTGAAAATTCTATTCTGTGTCTCATGTCTCTTTCTTTACCATCGTTCCTAACTTTATATTTCTTTGCCGGTCACACCAGTTCCACAGGTCTTAGCGGACCCTGCCTCTGGGCTGGACCCAGACATTTGGTGCCCAACTCGGGGCTCAACACTAAACAGTTTTCCAAAACCCTGAAATCTGTCACAGTTCTCAACTCCAGGGCTCCTCAGGACAGGTGTGGCACTGGAAGCCAGAGTGATCTCTTTAACGCTGGTTCAGGGGTTCCCCACAAGCCTTGTACCACCCGCCATCATTTCCTTAATGCTTCAGAGCCCTTGCCAAGCCAGAAGAATACACTAGTGCCCCACTGTCTCCTCTTATGATAAGAATGTGGAGCCCTTTTCTCCAGCCCGACCCTGGTAATGTAAAAGAATATCCTGTCTCAGCTCCTTCTGCTCTTACCAAGGAGACAGAGGCCACCAGGAGTGAGTCATTAGCCTCCCCGGGACTCTTCACTATTCCACCTCCACATCCCCCCAAAATAAAAGAACCCTAAGAACAAAATACTTGTTCAGAGTAATTTCTGCACATAAAGGGATAAAATAGGATACCGTGCCTTTTACAATTTTCCAGGAGAGTCAAAGAACCCCAGACTTGGATTACTAAAATTAATAAAATCGGGTTTATATCACTAGCTCCACGGCATTCCATACTAACACCCATTGCTGGTGGCATGCAGTTTTCCCAGCTACAACAAAGACACCGCAATGGTTACCACGTCCAAGTCCTGAACGTCACACTTGGACCTGATGAACTGCTCTGGAAACTTTGATTTTTCCAAAACAGGTTTCCATGTGAAAGTTTACAATGATCAGTCCCGTGTTTAAAACAACACAGAAAGTGCTGACAAATGTAGGCTTGACACCTACTAGTTAGAATTCAAAAAGGAAATGTGGCAGAGTTCACACCACTGGAGGAGAGGATCTCTTTCAAAAATAGCCTTGTGCCATGGAGAATGCTTTGCGATTTGTAAGAGTTCCTTGTCTCTAACCTTACTTAAGACATAATTCCTCTGGGATGAAAAACTTTGCCTAAATTGGAAACAGAAAGAATTCTCTTTGGAGAATTAGTATCAGAAAGAAAGAAAGAAAATAAAAGTCCATGTCCCACTGCCATTTCCCAGTGGAATTCTCTTCTACAAACACATACCAAGATAACAATAGATAATATTCAAGGAGGCCCATTTAACGAAAAAACATATACAAAATTGTAAAACAGAAGATAATCCCGGAAAGCACAGTATAAACTAACCTTCTACTTTTCCTTAAATAACATCCATACCAAACCTTGTTAACTCTTGACCTTGCAGTATTGCTAGTTTTGAAGGATTTGAAACTAAACTGAAGAAATAGAATCAAGAAAGTTGCAAAAAGAGTGTCAGAGATATTACGTTGGAGAGAAAACAGCAAGGCCAGCATTTGCTCTACGATTCCATGAATTGGGAGGAAACCCTAGAAAAGGAAGCACAGGATAGGAAGTGCTCGTCTATAAATGGACCAGATGTGCAGCGACATCTGAAAACCCGCTCTGCCGAGGGGCATCGCGGGGAGAAAAGCAAAGTGAGAATCAAAACAGAGGGAAGTGAGGGGAGCAAAGTGCCCTGAACCCATCACACCACAAAGAACTAGAGACATCAGAGCCCCGTGATGGGACTGAGCCTCTGCCAGGGATAATGAAGCAGGAAATAAATGTAAAACAGGCCGTTTTCAAGTGAATTGCTGTTTGCTCCGAGCCAATCCAGAGGAGCATTGTTCAGCCAGTAAAACAATATGGAAAATAAAAGTTAATGTTTGTAGAAATTCAGAAAGGAAAATAATGCAAGAATCTAATTACTTCACAATTTAGAGAAGATAAAACAGAAGACACAAAAGATTGAAGGGAAAATGGAAATGACCTCCTCGGCCGTAATTCCCCCTAGATTCCCACAGGAATGCTGTTCCACACTAAGCTGGAAGGTTGAATGCTTAGCAGTCAGTCCACAGAAGGAGGACTGAGGGTCTTGGGAGCACAGGGATGATTTGGATGATTTGAAATCCAGAAAAAAACAAAGTCATATTTTAAAAAGTGGAAAGCAAAATTCCTATTGCTCTATCCTTAATTGGGGGAAGGGTTCTTTCACTCACCTTCTTGCCACTGTCTGTGCCTTAGGGTCATGTGTGACACAGCTATGACATTCAGGTCTATAAGAAATTCAAAGAACACATTTAAATGTTAGTATCTTTAAGATTCAAGTGCCCTGGGAGGATGGGGATTTTTGAAGATTAAATTAATTTCAGACTACCATTTTTGAGCTGTTCCCAACATCCTATTAAAACACCTGCAAAAACCACCTATAAAAAGACTAAAATACTTCCAGGAAAGTAAGACTCATAGTCAATTTATAGCTTGGATCTTGGAGGAATTTCTGCTGAAGAAAAGGTAAATCTAAGAAAATTAGGAAGCCTTCACTCAGATGCAGGTCTTCTCCACAGACGAGCATATGTGAGAATGCATCAGCCTCAAAGAGAGGAGGAGACATCAGCCCTTCACTCTCTCTGGCCTATCTCAGAGAATCATTTTGTAGGGGAGACCATTTCTCTAGATATGTCAAACAAAAAAAAAGAACATGGCATGGGATCCAGAAATCTTATTGTAGAAGATATACCTAAAGAAAGGGCCAGAGATTTTGACCAAAACTCACGCATAAAGTTGCTTATGGCACCTTTTTAAAAATCAAATTAAGAAATTGGCAACTATTGTAATAGTCGCCAGGAATGGAAGGGTAATAAATCGTGATATAGTCATGAGATAAATTACTTATTAAAACCATGAAAAAAATGTAACAACATGGAAATATACTCACAATACAGTATCTTAATGATGCAATGTAGACTATAAAATGTATTTACAATATAAAGCCAATGAAGTTAAAAATTTCTCTCTCTTTCTCTCTTTTTCACCTTTATCTGTCTGTCTCACACACACACACCCCTAAGAAAAGCCTAGAAGTCAAAAAAAAGAAAAAAAAAGAAAGAAAAAAGAGTTAATAGTGGTTTTTTCTCTGGGTGGTAGAAACGTAATGACACCATTAAAATTTCTCTACACTGAGCATGTATCTCTTTTACGATAATAAAAATAGCATAAGTATTGTTACTTTAAATAAAATATAAATGAAATGCCCATTGTGAGGCGTAGAGCAACATTGAACTTTGACTATCACTTATCCTTGTATTAAAGGAGACAAGTTAATTGCTCGTTGCTGAATGTCAGATAATAATGCTCCCTGGGTTGAGATGGTATTAAGTGAAATAACATAATTAAAATAATAATTCTAAGTGCCATATCCAACAGTAGCAGGAAGTATGAATAAGAGTTAGTCCAATCTGATCACATAGGATGGAAGCAGCCAGTCATCTCTCCAAAAACGAAAGCCGAGCCTCATTCCAGACCCGCCGTTCAGCAGATGCTTCTCCACAGCATGGAAACATCTCACCCCCTCCACTAATCCTGGGCACTTCCACCACTGAGAAGATGCGGCTAAGTGCAGGTGCGGACTTTCCCTTGGCCTTACGGAGAGGCTTTAAAATGGTGGCAGAACACAAGGAAGACACACGGTTGAAAATAATGGAAGACGTAAAGTCAGAATAAATGACCCAGGACCTAATCCAACCGCGAGTTCTCACACCAGTGCCCCTGGAATAAATTTA
The DNA here is from genome assembly GCA_963574575.1 of Galagoides demidoff. Classification (NCBI taxonomy): domain Eukaryota; kingdom Metazoa; phylum Chordata; class Mammalia; order Primates; family Galagidae; genus Galagoides; species Galagoides demidoff. The sequence goes on from CAUYQV010182177.1 coordinate 7,454, forward strand.
GAGCATATCGTTAAAACTGTGTTTTCACGTCCCACAAGGACATAGACTAGATTCCCTGAAGGCAGACAAAGGCATCAGCGTGTCAAAGACACATAAAGATAGCCCAAGGCAGTAGAAACAAGTTCTCATTTCATCCCTGTATATTTTATCTGTGTGGCTTTGCTCCTGGTCTGGTGTGCTGTGATCACACTGGGCTGAGCTACTCACAGCCAGGATGTGACTTGGCCTTTTAGATTTTTTCTTTATTGTCTCCGAATAAAACAATTAAATTGTATTTAATTTGTGCAGAGATACAGCACAAAAGCCTAAGATCTTTTAATGTATTTTGAAAAGCAAAATATTACTATCCTTGGAGAAAGGGCAACATAATGGAATACTGTTTTTAAATGTTGTCAGTTAAAATCTTTAACAAACTTGGATAATCCTGAGTATCTTGGCATTTAATATTTTTAATGCACAAAGATGTTAAATAAATGTTTACACATGTTTACTTTAAATTCAAAATCAGTTTCGACATAAAGCCAAAACATATAGGAAGGAGGGGTTTGGAATAATTTTTGAAATTTGAAGCTGGCTGAGGACCAAGACTGGAACAGACTTCAGGCCCCCTTTAGGAAAAACAAAACAGAAAGGCTAGAAAAAGGAAAGATGCAGAGTGATGAGCTTCCCACAGGCACGCCTGCCCAGGGCTGGGCTGGATTCCCCAAAGGACCCCGGGGACACAGCTTTCCACGGAATGGTGGTGGAGTCAGGCTGGTGGTCCAGCTGTGAGCTGGACCTTACACCTCCACGGCTGGTGCCTTTATCTGGCCAAAGCCAATGCCCAGTCTCCTGTCTTGGCAACATCGTACACTGGTGGGTTGGTGGAGACGGTGGCCACTCTCTGTTGGGCTGTACAAGTACAGGACGTTGGCAGAGATCAAAGCACCCTAAGAGGAGGGGAGTTAGCAACCCGGAGAAGGGTGATGAGTGTGCGCACAGCCAGGTGCTCACAGAGTCCTCTGGGATTCCTCCACCTCCCTGGCTGCTCCTCCCTGGTTCCATTTCCTGAAATCCCCTTCCCAACCTCTGAGGCTGGGGTAGCTCAGCCTCTGTCTAAGCTCTCTTCTCCCTCCACACTCTTCCTTCTATACCTAGATGAGGCCCAAGTCCACCTCTCCAGCCACCGCCCCTGTGTAGCTGCAGGGCCTGTGTCCAGCTGCCCACCCCCAGGTGCGCTGGTGTTTCTGGAAAGCATCTCTCATGCAATATATTCAGAGCGTGTTATTGCCCAACCCGTATGCACCCTCATCGGACTTCCCATCTCTCGGCACATGGCCCCCACCAGCCGCCCAGGCCGGGTCTGGGAGGCGCCCTTATCTCTTCGCCTCACTGCACACCCTGACCTGCTGGCTCTCCTCAGCCCTCCCGCTCCTGCCTGAGCTGCTGAACATATTACCCCTCAGGAGATGTGCCACCGTCCCACACATAAGACCAGACTGCCAGGGCTCGAATTCTAGAATCCTGGCCCCTTGCTTACTGAGCCAATCCCTATGCCTCAGTTTCCTCAGCAGCAAAATGAAGAAAATAGTGATACCTCTCTCCTAGGGCCGCTGAAGAGCTTAAACGAGGTAATGCAGTCCCACAGCAAGCACAGCCTCACGGGGTCTCCACACCAGCAGACCTGTCAGCACAGCCCGGGGTAGATGACCAGAAACCAGGTCACACTGCTCCCTCACTCAAAACCCTGCACTGGCTTCCCCTCTTTATTTTGATAAAGTCCACACTCCTTCCCAGCACCTACAGGCATAAGTTCCCTCCTGTCCCTTCTCTGGTTGCATCTGAGGTCAGGACCTTCCTTGCTTGTGACCTACCCAGCATACCCCTCCTACCCTGGCCCTGTGTTCCCCACTGGCTCTATCACATTCTCCCCTGGAGCCCATGTACTCCCTCCATATGGAATGTTCTACCTAGAGTCTTCACAAGGGGTTTCAGGTCTCAGCCCAGATTCCCCTCCCCAGAGACACTTGCCTTGTCCTCCTTCTCCTGCCCTGGTTCCAGATACTCTGTCCATGTCACTGCCATGTTTCATTCTCCTCATGATACCATCATTCCCTCTGTCCTTCATAGCACCTCCCAGCTTTGGATCTCATGAAAAAAAACTGTGCTGCCCACTAACCCCACTGAGCCTGTCAACTCAGCCCACATGTCCAGCAGATTTCACATCCAGCTCTCCTAAGACTACTCCCATTCCACCATCAGTCTCCCTGTGGCCTCTTGGTCCCTTGAGCTCCTCCTCCACTGGCCTTCACTCTCTTGGCCCTCATGCTTGGTCATCCTTGCTTGGCAATACAGTCACCCTGACACCCAGCTCTCTACCAGTCCAGCATACACATATCTGGAAAAACCCATGTTGGGTGATCTTTACATTCATGATGGAGAGACCTACGTGGGCCTTTGGTGACGTCAGGTACATCCAACCCTGCAGCCCTGGTTTACTCTCTCCCATTCCTCCTGATGACTATTTTACCAACTTCGCCTTTCCTCAAATTCCCAAAACTTCCCCTCCCTCAACTTTCAATGAATGACACAGCTGCCCACAGGCCCAGGAAAGTGGCAGTTCTGAGAGGAAGAGGCCCAGGCTCCCTCCTCACAGGTGTCTATGTCCACATCTCCTCCTTCCATCCACAGCTACTGTGTACACCGTGGAGAGACTGAGAGTTCGATAAAAACGTCACCATTAGGCAGAGCACATGCATTTTTTGGTTTTAGTTTTCCAGTGTATATAAAACTATGTTTACACTCTACTGTAGTTGAGTAAGTAATAACATTATATCTAAAAAAATTAAAAATACCTTATTCCTAAAAACCACTAACAATCATCTGAGCCTGCAGCAAGTCATACAATCATTTTGCTGATGGAGGGTCCCGCCTCCACGTCGAAGGCTGATGACTGATCAGGGTGGTGGTTGCTGAAGGCTGTGGTGACTACGGCAATTTTTTAAAATAAGACAACAGTGAAGTTGGCTGCACTGATTAATTCTTCCTTTCATGAAAGATTTCTCTGTAGCCTGCCATGGTACTTGGTAGCATATTAACCACAGAAGAACTTCTTTCAAAATTGGAACCAATCCTGTCATTGCCTCATGAACTAAGTTTAGGTAACATTCTACATTCATTATTGTCATTTCAGCAATGTTCACAGCCTCTTCACTAGGAGAATATCCCATCTCATCCCGCAGAATCGCTTTCTTTTCTCATCCACAGGAAGCAGCTCTTCGTCTGTTGAAGTATTATCCTGAGACGGAGGCACTGCAGCCGCATCTTCGGGCTTCCCTTCTAATCTTACTTCTTCTACTATTCCCACCACATCTGTTCTCCACTGACATTTGAACCTATCTTAAGATCATCCCTGAAGGTTGGAATCAACTTCTTCCAAACTCCTGTTATGGTGATATTTTAACCTTTCCCCATGAATTATGCATCTCCTTAGTGGCATCTAGAATAATGAATCCTTTGCAGTAGGTCTCCAATCTACTTTGCTCAGCTCCATCAGAATAATCACGATCTATGGCAACGATAGCCTTACAAAATGTATTTCTTAAATCATAAGACTTGAAAATTGAAATGACTCCTTGATTCACGGGCTGCAGAGTGAATGTTTTATTAGCAGGCAAGAAAAACAACATTCATCTCCTGCCACAACTCCATCAGGGCTTTTGGGTGACCAGGTGCACTGTTGATGAGTAGTAATGTTTGGAAAGAAATCTTTTTTGTGAGCTGTAGGTTTCAACAGTAGCCTTAAAATATTCCATAAACCATGTTATAAAGAGATGTGTTGCCATCCAGCCTTTGTTCCTTCATTGAAAGAGCAAAAAGTGGATTTACCATAATTCTTAAGGTCCCTACGAGTTCAAAGTGGTAAATGAGCATTAGCTTCACCTCAAAGTCACCAGCTGCACTAGACCCTAACAAGAGTCAGCCTGTCCACTGAAGTTTTAAAGCCTCTCTTATGTATGAAAGTTCTGGAGATGGCACCTTCTTGCAGTACAAGACTGTTTTGTCTACTTGAAAAGTATTGTTTAGGGTGGCGCCTGTGGCTCAGTGAGTAGGGCCCCATATACTGAGGGTGGCAGGTTCAAGCCCGGCTCCAGCAAAACTGCAACAAAAAAAATAGCCAGGTGTTGTGGTGGGCACCTGTAGTCCCAGCTACTCAGGAGGCTGAGGCAAAAGAATCGCCTAAGCCCAGGAGTTGGAGGTTGCTGTGAGCTGTGACACCATAACACTCTACCAAGGGCAATAAAGTGAGACTCTGTCTCTAAAAAAAAAAAGTATGTTGTTTAGTGTAGCCACCTTCATCAGGGATCTTAGCTAGGTCTTCTGGATAACATGTTGAAGCTTCTACATCAACACTTGCTGTATCTCTTCGCGCTCTGTTATGGAGATGGCTTCTTTTCTTAAAGCACATGAGCCAACCTCTGCTAACTTCCAACTTCTTCTGCAGCTTCCTCCCCTCTCTTAGCCTTCGTACAATTGAACAAAGTGAGGGCCTTGCTTTAATTAGGTTTTGGTTTAAGATATTTTGACTTATATCCAGACGATTAAAACTTTCTTTATGTCATCCATAAGGCTACTTCGTTTTCTTATCATTTGTGTGTTCACTAGAAAAGCACTTTTCTGTTTGTTTGTTTTTGGCCAGGGCTGGGTTTGAACCCACCACCTTCGGCATATGGGGCCAGTGCCCTACTTCTTTGAGCCACAGGCGCCACCCTAGAAAAGCACTTTTAATTTTCTTCTAGAGTTTTTCTTTTGCATTTATGACTTGGCTAACTGTTTACTACTGAAGGCTTAGTTTAGCCTAACATGACTTTTAACATGCCTTCCTCACTAAGCTCAATCATTTCTAGCTTTTGTTTTGAAGTAAGAGATGTATGACTCTTCCTTTTACTTGAACACTTAGAGGCCATTTCAGCTTTTTTAATTTTAATGTTCTGCATATCTCAGGGAATAAGGAGGCCAGAAGAAGAGGAGATAAATGGGGGAATGGATATCCAGTTGGCAAAGCAATCAAAACACACACATTTGTTGATTAAATTTGCCATCTTACATGGGTGCCACTTATGGTGCCCCAAAACAATTACAATAGCAACATCAAATATCACTGATCACAGACCATCATAACAGATGCAATAATGATGAAAACATTTAAAATATGTCAAGAGTTACCAAGATGAGACACAGAGATGTGACATGAGCATGATCTGTTAGAAAACTGATGCCAGTAGACTTGTTCCACATACATGGTTGCTATGAATCTTCAATTTGCAAAAATCGAAAGAAATAAACAAAAAAACCCCACAATATCACCCTAACCTTCAGGTGACTTCTGATACGTACTCAAGTTCAACAACAACTGCTAGAGATAAACCCATGCTCCTACCAAAAGCCAACTTTTTTGTGTGTCACATCCTCTTGACCTCTTCAAGGACATTGTCTGTCAAGGCCCCCGTTCCCTAATGTACCTCTTCAAGGGAAAGATAATTTCCTTCAGCATAGAAATTTGCTATTCAGCATCTCATCTTTCATCTGAAAAGAAAAATCATTGACTCTTCCTATCTCTCTACTGGTTCCTATACAGCAATTTTTTTGCAAAGAGCTTTATTTGCTTATCTCTTCTTGCCTCCTCTTCTGGAATTCACACCTAGACCCACTTGCCCCAGATTCCATGCCCTCCTTCTCCACTGCACTGAAAGGATTGCATTCATGGTCACCCAGGGCCTCTCTGTTATAAGAGGCCAATTCTGCAATTTGATTCCCTTTGGTTACATGACCATCAGCTGCATTTGACACATCTGGGCCTCCTCCTCCCTGGTGCAGGTTCCTCAGTCTGCAAGTGTCTCTGCTGCTTCATTGGCCGCTCCTTTTCCATCTCCACATCCTTGTGCACCAACATTAGAATGCAAGGAGAAGCAGTTCTCCTTTCTCCCCTAAGTGTACCCACTCCCTTAGAAAATCCAGACAGGGCTCGGC
>CAUYQV010182182.1:0-2500 GCA_963574575.1 Galagoides demidoff
AAAACTATAACTGAGAAAATGACATGAAGGCTGTGTTGATCAGTTTGATGGAAGTATTTCGGATTGCATGTGAAAACCCCACACTGTACCCCAGAAGTGTATTAATGTACATAGTTACCATTCAATAAAATAAAAAAAAAATCACACACACAAAAAAGAATATAATTGGACTTTAAGACTATGAGAAACCTAATAAGGTATTTTACCAAGGTGGAATTATATTCTACTTTTTAACCCATGTAAATTTAGATTCTCTCTACCCAACTTCATTACATTCATCTCATTTGCCCTTAGCCTGACCCATCTGTGGGACATTTTAACACACACCAAACCACTTATCCATCAATTTGTCAATAGACCTGTGCTGAGTGTCTGCTGTGCCAGCACCTTTGGCATCTCAACCAACAGGTAAGCAGAGAAAAGGGAACATTAGTGATGCTGCTGCTTGGCTGCTCTGGAGGAAAGTTTGAATGGTAGCACTGTCTAACATTAGTCCTTTTCCCTCTGGTAGGCATTATTTACTTGAGCTATTGTTTCTGGCAGTTGACCCTGATTACCCATTAGAATAACTTCTCAAGTGATTTCTAACTTTTCAAGCTTTTTAAAAAATACCAGCTATGTGTTACCCTCAAAAAGTCTGATTTAATTATTCTAGGGTGGGCCACCTGGCACTGGTAGATTCTTTAAATCTGATCAAGTGATTCTAACGGGTAGATGAGTGATTCTAATCTACAGCAAGCAACCCAATGAATCTCTGTGCATTTGTTTTAGTTATACATATTCCCAACTCCATTATTTTTCTATTTCCAAAGTTTTCCCCAAAGCATTTATTTATAGTTGTAAAGTGTTGGAGGAGCCTCAAAGAGAAATCTCTAATTTTAATGTTATTGTACCTGCCTGTAAGTTGTGTTCCTTCCAGGAACCCAACACCACAATACTATTTATCTGAAAAATAAAGCTCTGGAAGAAAGAGTTTTGCTTCTTTACATCAACTCTTGAGTATATCTATTGCCAAACTTCCTAAAGCTTCCATAGAATAGATGTTGTGTTCTGTTTTTCAGTTTCACAGCCAAGAGTTTCTGCTCTTTCTTTCATGTATTGAAGGATTATCTCTGCAATTGGTTCCATAAAGGAAGGTGTCATGGAAGGAGTTTAGGATCATCAGAAGAAAATCATCAGAGGCATCTTTAACTTCACCAAAGTGATATGTGAGCTGAGAAGTTAGGCACCAAAGGACAGAGGCATATTGTGGAAATGAGATTTGTTCCTGATCTCAGCAATACAAAACAAAGCCACACCATTGATGAAGTACCTTGATGCCTGCAACGTGGTTTATAGATTTAAAGCAGTTTGTAGAAGGGCATTTGTGGTTTGTTGACTTTCAACTATCACTCAGAGAGGGAAAAATGAAGATAAAAGCAAATAAAAGAAAATTGGACTGGCAGCCCTTCTGAATACATGTGGATAGCTGATAAACTGAAGGCAATCTGGAGATGTTCAATCCCAAACACTGTAGGGTGCTGTTCTTAATAATGACACGAGTTCACATCAGATACAAATTTAACGCAAAGTCAAGCCCTGAATTCTCTGTGAAATATGGCTTTAAAAGTAGCCATTTTCTCTCAAACATGGGAATTCTCCTATCTTTCCACAAAAAATGGAGAGAGGGAGGGACCATCAGTTTGTTTTCATTGCAAACCATGTTTACAAGCTGTATATTTCTACTATTCCTTTTCTACCACCGAACAAGCCAAAACAATATTCCTGTAAGTACACAATCATAGACAAACTTCTAAACTCATCTGTTCATCCACTTACTTGTTCATTAAACATTAAGGTCTTATTCTATGCAAGGCTCTGTACCAAAAGACTCTGAATTTTGCCTTTTTTTACCCTTTTTTTCCCACCACCTTTTTGTAATGAACTTGTCTATCAGTTGGTTTCTCATCTGATTTTATTGGATGGATCTGTATCAGCTTTCCTAGTGCCTCAGAGATTTATACCCAACATTATGGTTGCTGTTCTCCTTTTTCCTCCTTCTTTTAATCAAGGCCCTGATAGTTAGTCTTTCTATTCCACATCTTTGCTACATAGCTCCAAAGTCTTTCAGAATGATGCATTCAGCTATCAAGTATTTCTGGGTCTCTTTGTTCCCACTCTTGACCTGGACAGGCATTTTTCAACTTAGATTGTTCCCATGTGAAACATTCCAGGAGGCATCTTTGTTTTGCCTAGGAATGTGTCCTGTCTTATTTTGTTTTGCTTCAATCTCTTAGAGATCTTTGAATAACTTTGTCTTAAAATTCCAGTAATTTTTAAATTTGAGGGTATTGATTTCTTTGCCAGTATCACCCTCCTCAGTAAAGATTTTATTGTTTATTTATATTCACCATAAGGCAGTTCTCCCTGATATCTAGTCTGTATCCTTGTGCCAACAGTCTTATGAATCACCAGATTATCAGAGAAATATCTGACGCAGACAGCTCAAACCAAGTTGTAA
>CAUYQV010182182.1:5000-10238 GCA_963574575.1 Galagoides demidoff
TATTTAACAAATATCTATTGGCAGTCTGCTATGTGCCAGGATCTGTGTCAGGGGGCCTGGCTTTGAAAGTGAAGAAGGTGCCACCTTTGTTCTCAAGTAACTCACACTCAGGAAACATTAAGGACTGGAGAGTGAGCTCGGAGTCCTTAGGCATATGGAGGTTGAGAATGGCAGAAGGAGAAGGAAGCCTTTCTGATATAGTAATGCCTGAACTAAGTTTTAAAGTCAAACAGGAGTTAACTATATTAATTTTAAAAATGTGTTGCAAAGGAAATATCACATGTAAAGGTCCAGAGGTGTGAAACAGCATGACACATTTGAAGGAGTATAAGAAATTCTGGTTTTTCTGAGATTGGCAGAAAAGAAGGCTAAAGAAGTTGGTGGGAGCCAGATAGGCAGTGGAACAGTGCTTGTGGGCTGAGACCAGGAGACTGAAATTTATGGCCAAGGCCACAGGAGACACTGAGGAATGTGAGAGGGCAAGGGCACAAATTTCAAGAGAACAAGATTTTCTTCAAATTAATTTTGATTATAATCCAAAATACTGATATGGAATTTTTAAAAAACAAAATTAAAAAGTAACCAATTAAGAGAACTTTTGCTGGAATTTTCACTGGATGGGGATAACCTGGAGGCAAAGAGTCCTCAAAGATTGATACTTCCTCTCTAGAATTAAGGAACCATTATTTTTCTTAGAAGGAGACATCTCTTGGCAGGCTCTTACTAATCTGGGGAGTGACTCATGTATTTGCTCTTAATCACAGTTGCAAACCTTGTAGGCCTTCTAATATGTTGGTGTGATGGAGAAATGGTTCCAGCTATTGCATGAGCCAAAGAGAACATGTTGGAAGTTTCATCCCAAATTCAATACTAAATGTAGAATTCAACATGCCTATAGATTATTCTAAGACACACTGTTATCCAGCATTACCCAGACAAGGATGAGGTCTCACTGTTTGGGAAAGCAAGAGGACCTGCTATTCACATATCACCTCTACAAGCCCTGACAGGAGTATCAGGAGAAAAGTCATTGCTTTGAATGAGACACCAAAGAAACAAAGAACTTCTGTGTTTAATTAAAGATTATCAAACTGGTTATAGCGTTCATATAAAAGGTACAAATTAGAGAACTTAAACGTATTAGCAAGAAGAAAACAAGTGACTCCATCTCAGGGTGGGCAAGGGACTTGAAGAGAAATTTCTCTGAAGAAGATCGGCGCACGGCCTACAGATACAGGGCTCGATTTGTAACTGAACTTCCCCAGATTGTATCTCTGTTTCCTGTCCTCCAGCGTGATGCTTTCCTGCTCCTCTGCCTGCCTTTGAATCTCTGCCAAGATGCAAGTGACCGTGGTGGACTCCCTTGCTATAGCAAATTCAGAGTAAACGGCCCCTGCCTGTTTTCATCTGGATGGGCTTCTTTCTTCCCACAATGTAGATGTGCTTAGAACAGTGCCTGCTGCAGGCTGGAGCTCAGAGGATGAGCAGTCCCTGCCTTTTCCTCTAGCTACCCTTTCACCTTCTTCACTTACAAAGCTGCTCAGCTTCACTTGTGTTTCATCTTTTCCACATCCTATTTATTTATTTTTCTTGCAGGGAGCATCTTCCTTGAGCTTAAAAACTACATGGTTCCCTGAGTGTGAAACTATATGGCTAATCCCATATACTTTTGGTGAGAAGGAAAAAAGTTTTCACGGTGGTGTCAAGACTTTATGTTACACAAAACCCTCATGACCCTTGATGTGTGAGAAAGTATTTTTTTTTTTTAAATCATAGCTGTGTACATTAATGCAATTATGGGGTACAAGGTGCTAGTTTCATATACAATTTGAAATACTTTTATCAAGCTAGTTAACATAGCCTTCACCGCATTTTCTTACTTATTGTGTTAAGATGTTTATATTCTACCCTTAGTAGATTTAACACATACCCTTGTAAATGCACCATAGGTGTGGTCCCACCAATGGTCTCTCTTTTTACCCATCCTCCCCTCACCCCTCCCCTCCCTTTGTTCTTTCCCCTTCATCTTGGGCTATAGTTGGGTTATAGCTTTCAAGAAGGTCTGAGGGCTACCATAGGCAGAAAGAGTGGGGTCTCTAAAACCCACCAGCAAATAAAGTCAGCAAGCTCTGCCCGCCTTCCCCTGGACTACATGGCTACTAGAAATTAATTCACTTTTCCCTCTTGTTAGAGAGATAAAAAATGATGTTCATAAATCCTTTAGTAAGAGCCAATCTGAAATTAAGCTGCTCTGGTTATAATTGACTTTTCATTTGGCTTAAAAGGAAAGAGAATAAATTGCTATCTGATAACATCCCCCTTTTGCCTTTTCCCCCCAATTTTTTCTACAGCTCTATTTCAACCCAAGGAACTGTGAACGATAATTGCTTTGTGTTAAAATACTGAAGTATCCTTTAATCTAAAATGGTGACATCACTTTCTTTTTTAATTATGTATTTTTTTTTCCTGGATGATGCAAAATTTCCTCAGAATTGAGGGGCTGTTTATGTATTTGTGAAGCTTTCTTAAAAATTCTGCTGGAATAGAAAACTAATAGATGTTCTGTTAATTCTGTGAGAGTTAAAGAATTGCAGAATTTCTTATTGCATTATTCTGAGTATTGTTTTTCAAAGAAAATTCTTTGAAAGTGCGGCGCAGTCCAAATGAGAATAATAAAACTCACACAGCTAGTAAATGAAAAAATCCCCTTCAAGTATGAAGGTAGCAACGGCTGCTAGCCCCAGCTCAACCATGCTTTTCAAAACCACAAAGGATTCCTCTGGATTGCATCCTCAGAGCCCCCACTACAAGGTGGATGTGTCCTTGGGGCATAGCTAGAGTGATATCATTATACATTCCCCTCCCCTCCCCTTCTCTCCTCATCTCTTCTTTCTTTTTTTTTTTTTTGAAAAATCTCTATGTGAGGAATGTAAGGCTGATGTTTTATGCCTCCCCAGGCAGGGCTGCTTCATTTATAAAGGTAAGAAAGGAAAGAAACTAGGAAAATATTTATTTGACTCTATCAAAAAAAAGATGGTTGGTGCTAAAGGGGCACCTCTGTATTTCTTAGAAAAAGTCTAAAAACCAAACCTCCAACAACTCCAGGAGATCATAGGAATTTGAACACTGGAAGTAACAGAGAGCTTAGGTAACTGGCTACTCAGAGGCAAGTAAAAAATCAAAGGGGACCCAGACTGAAGCAGAGCCCATGTGCTCACGTGCAAGGCAGCTAGCCAAGAGCTCAGCACCAAGCCCCTGGAACAGCACACAGGTGTTGGCTGGGAGGACCCTGAGTCGTGATGAAGAATACTCCCCCTTAAAGCACTGCCCCAGATAGCACAGGAATGTACTTTTTAGTCCTTCTGCTCCCAATTCTTTTGTTCTAGGCTCCCCACTCTCAAAAAGAAAAAAATAATTAGAAATTTTTTGTGTAGGCCATCACCACTCCACCTGGCTTTGGTGGTCTATTGGTATGGTTTTAATTTGTTTTAGGTAACTTCATTTAACTCGATAACTTTTGCTGACTCCTGGGAAGAGGAGTCTCCTTTGGGAAGCTCATTAGACTAAAACAAGTGTGAGGGACAATCTTTATTTGATTGATGAAGATGACAGCACATGATAACTAAATTAAACCTGACGTCAAAGTTATTGCACATGGAGCATTCAGGTTTTGCTAGCTCTCCCAGTGTGCGGGCATCACTGAAATACAAACCTCCAAAAAGGCATGAGTGAAAATAAAATTGGACCACCCCCTCACGCACAGCCCATTAGTCTCCAACCCCAAACAAGCAGGTTAAGGAACAGAAGTGCCATGTGGGTACGCTTCTTTCTTCTGGACTCTCATTATCCTTGCCTTCCCACAGACCAGCCCAGGGCCTAACCCATATTAAGATTTTATGAAATATTTGTCCTTTCGGAATGGACACTCAAATTTATTTAGATTATTTTATGATGGAAATAATTGATTCAGTGTTCTATTTCTCTAGCTTTCTCATGTATATGCGAATACATACTTCCTACAGTTCACGTGTGTATTTGTTCATGAGTGTGACATTACATACACTTTGATTTCTTTGAAACCTTCACAAAAGCATAAACTCATGAGACAAACGAGGTTAGGCCCAGGGATGAGTGGGCACTTAGACAAGAGTGAAGTGGGTTCACCTAGGGCAGAGGCAGAACTTACACTTGCTACATTTGTAGATAGTACTGAAAGGGAAGTCTCAGATAATTTCTGGTCAGTACTTGTGAGCCAAGGGGGGCCGGTTCTCAGGCAAATTCTACGCCAGCCCAATGGGGAGCTCCTGGGAAAGGATGAGCTATTAAAGGAGCCCCATGTTTATCCAAAATGGTGAGGTGCTGAGAAAACAAACTTGACCTTGGCTTGACAATTGAGGCTGACATCTGAGGAGGTGGTGGCTGGAGGCAGTCAGCCTGACCTGGGTGGTACATCAGAACAGCACAATCTGCAGTCAGCCTCAGCTGTGATCTTCTTAGGGAATGGGATGAATTTGCAGCAAATGAGGCATTTTCTATAAATGGTTTTATAATTTGACTCTATCTTTTTATTTTTATCAGAGAATTGTTTGGTTAAATACCAAGATTGATTTCTCCACCATGAAAAAAAATGATAACAGTTTCTTTTTTTTTTTTTTTTTTTGAGATGGAGCCTCAAGCTATCCCCCCCGGGTAGAGTGCCATGGCATCACAGCTCATAGCAACCTCCAACTCCTGGGCTCAAGCGAGTCTCCTGCCTCCGCCTCCCAAGTAGCTGGGACCACAGGCACCCGCCACAACGCCTGGCCACTTTTTGGTTGCAGCCATCATTGTTGTTTGGCGGGTCCCGGCTGGATTCGAACCCACCACCTTAGGTGTATGTGGCTGGCGCCTTAGCCAATTGAGCCACAGGCACCGAGCCCAAAGTTCTAATTCTTGATCTCCTTAGGAGGAGTGAATATTCCCAGTCAAGACCTTCTGCCTGCTGGGTAGTAGTTCTTACCTGGGGGAGGAGGAAGCAGAGCAGAGTCTGACTGTCATGGGCCAGAGGAACCCTTTTGCCTTTGTGAGTCTTATTTCTCTATTAAAAAATAAATTTACTGGCTCGGCGCCTGTGGCTCAATTGGCTAAGGCGCCAGCCACGTACACCTAAGGTGGCGGGTTCGAATCCCCAGCCCGGGCCCGCCAAAACAACAATGATGGCTGAAACCAAAAAATGGCCAGGCGTTGTGGCGGGAGCCT
>CAUYQV010182183.1:0-20798 GCA_963574575.1 Galagoides demidoff
CTGTCACGTCGCAATAAACGACTTCCCTCCAGACCACATTCCAGACCACCACTCCCTGCGGTTTTTTTCCTTTAAAAATCAGCCTGTAACAGCAGCTCTTGGTTCCTCTACCCAGAGCGGCTGAGGGACCCTGGCGCGCCAGCAATAAACCAGCCTCTTGCTTTTGCATCAACCTACGCGTGGTGTCTTTCTCTGGGGCGGCGACCCTAATAGGACCCCGTTTGGGTCTAACAAGCTATTTGTTGGAACAACCTACGTGAAACAATTTTTCTTTCACTAGTTCATCTATTTTCTTGGTGATCACAAATCTTCTTAATCATGAGAACATTCTGGAACCTTCAGAGTATGGTCTCCAAACACCTCCTCATAAGGAACTTCAGTCTTGGGGACGTACTCTGGGAGTGCAACAGTTGGTCATCAGCAGTTGCAATCTCAGTGCCAAAATAAATTTCTCTCTCCTTCCCATATTGGAATGATCTGAAGAATGTAACACACCTATCAAATCCTTTAAAATTGTAGAAGGGATTCCACAGCAGGGAAGTTCAGGAATTGTTGTACAGTCTTACTTTGGTGATGTTCCCTCAGAGATTTTAAATTTATTTTTGTTTGTTTAGTTTCTTTCCTATTCACTTTTTCACTGATCTTATTGTTTAAAAATTCTACATTTGATTTACTAAAGTATAATTAATTAATTGTAATATGTAATTAACCAAACAAAGTAGAAAAAACCTTTGAATAGTTTCTCTGAAGGTAAAGATAATCGATACTTGTGTTTCTAATTAACATACCTACATCCTATACCCATTCCTTTTTCTTTTTATTGTTTTTGTTGATCTACCTAGAATTTGGCATGTTGGACCAAATTTCCTTTTTGAATATATGAATCCTCATTCATTTTCTCTCCTTCTGTCTCTCTCTCCTTCTCTACTTTGCACAAAAATTATTATTTTATTTGAATTATTACTAAAACTTATCCTTATGTGTTCAACTGGCTTTAAAATTCATGGTGATGATATTACTTTTTCTGAGTTCTAATATTCTGTCATAAAAGTGGGCCCCTGATCCACTGAACCCTGAAATCTGTCTCTCTTCACACGTGGAGAAGTGGCAAGAAGGTGGCTATCTACAAGCCAGAAAGGGAGCCCTCATCAGAAACTGAATTAGCCAGAATCTCCGCTACAAACTCGTAGTCTCCCAATCTGTGAGAAAATTAATTTCTATTGCTTAAGCCACTCAGTCTATGATATTTTATTATGCCAGCCTGAGCAGACTGAGCAGACTATAATAGTTTAATCTATGAAAGTCAGTAAGAGCAGAGAATATGTGTAAACAACAAGATAAACAGCCAAGTTTTTTGCAGAAGGAAAACAACATAGAAGGGCTTTCCCTGCCACGTATCAAACTTACATACTGCACAGAGGGAGTCTCAATCGGGAAGAGATAATCTGTCAGAAAGAGGATGACAAGGGTACAGAGAATTGTCCAGAAACTAACTGTGCCTCTGGGTCACTTAATGTGAGTTTCAAAATGGGTTGAAAACACCAAAACAAGCAAAATACAAACCCAATGAGAATTTTGAGTCCAGTTCCATTTGAAACACTTTAGATTATAATGGTATTAACAAAATTAGAAAAATGTTTTCAGCATTAGAGTTTACATTCATCTCACTGGGTTTCTGCCTGGATTCCATTTTATTGAACTAAATATCCCTCTATTGACTCAGTACATAAATCTTTTTAAGACTTTTGACAATTATGTTCTCTCTAGAAGTCTTTAGCCAAGTGTCGCATATTTTATTTCTTTCCTCTCACTATATAAATCAATCCCTCTAGACTCTTAGTTGTGTTTGCTGTTCTTTTTTGAACTCCTTCCAGTTCCTTTGAGTTCTTAAACATAGCAAAAGAGAGAAATAACATGATCTCCAAGTGAATTCCTGTTCAGGTATACTTTCTTGCTTGGTAATGTGAAGTGTTCACCAAGATGATTTTTAGTTCTATCCCCTGAATTGTCACAGAATTTCAGTATCATATAACTTTTTGTCTCAAGTGGTTTGATTTGAGTGCTTTCCAACACTTTCCCTTCCATCAACTATCTGTTTCTGATTATTTGTCTATAGAGATTCTCCCTCACATTATTTTAAGTTGAATTTTATTTTCTTATTTTTTTTTTACCACAATCTTTCAGACTTCTCTAGGCCTTTCCCCCTAATTTTCCATCTGTTTGGGTGTTCAGTGTGCCTGCATTGAGACATCTCTGCACATTTTGTTAAAGCACCATTAGTTCCAGATATCCTACGAAGATATTTAAATAAAACTGAATACAAAGCAGATTATCACATGCAAGGTCATTCTCAGTCAGCACCTTCTTTTCAGGGTCTGTGGTTTGTCAGCATCCAATTGCTCCATAATTTCAAGTCATTCTAAAACACCCTACTAGCAAATATAAGACTATCAAATTTGTACCCTCTTCCTTTTTAATTGTTAATGTATTCCTTTACCCCCTAGTATTTCTTTATCTCTGTAAATCTGTGGCTTATCCAAAGAAAGTTTGAGCATGATGGCTTGTTAATGAATATCACTAGGCCGTCAATTACATTTCTGAATATTAAACTACATTCCACTAAAGCCTGTGAGGATTTAGGCCATCCTAAAGTAGAAAACATTCCATCGAGAGGCAAGTTTATCAGTGAGAAATGTCAAAGTGTCTGTATCAGTGATATCTCCATGATCCAAGCTCTTATCTTGTAAATTAGTCTACAGGCACTAGATTTTTTTTTCTACAGAAATCTTTTTTTTCTTCAGAATGTTTACTGGTAACAGGACATGATTGCTATCTTGGCACAATCCTTGACCTGCATGCATGTGTACACCCCAAGCTTGTTTTCTCCTTAGGGTTCTCACTGCTTCTTATTGTGAGGTGAAGTAGACAAGAGATGTTACAGCTGTTCATACAAGCCTCAGCCTCAGATTCCGGGTCCCAAACTCAGCCTGTCCTTGACCAAATCTCCCATCTCTGTCCCTGGCTCTGTTCCAAATCATCATTCCATCCCTGACCCATTGTATAAGGGCCTTTGCCTTGTGAAAATGTAAAACCACTTAAAATACCAAGGGATGTTCACATACTTATGTCTTTGCAAAAATAGTCCTAAGAAAACTGTAAATAATTTAAGTGAGTTTGAAGAATATATGTGGAGTAACAAACACATATCATTATAAACATTTTCTTGTTTAGTTTATAAAAGAACAGTGATCACCCGTGTCTCACAAAGCTGCTTAGATGAAGCAGTTCTCCACTGTTTGCAAATGAAATTTAGAGTGGGTTACATAAATGCTTAGAAATTCACTGTTGGTGATTAATAAGTAAAATTTGATGGAGATCAGAATTTAAATGTAAGTGAAGAAAAGGCATTATGGAGGCTAAAAAAGGTGATGAGTTAGTGAAAACTTCAAAAGATGACCCCAAAATATGGAAGTCTAACTATCCTTTAAAAACCAAAGGATAGTTCACAATCTTCAGGTAGCAGAGGCAGGAGAATCCTTGGAGTCCAGGAGCTAAAGGCTGTAATGACCTGTGATTGCACCGTGGCACGCTAGCCTGCGGAACAGAGCAAAAGAACTTTTATCTAAAACAATAAATAAGGAAATATTTTTAAGTAATAAAGAAATAAAGATTACCCCCACATAGCTGATTATTTCTACCACAAAAGTGCTATCATGTGGGCATATAAGCAAACGCACAAATCTGCACCTGCCCATACCCGCACGATTGCAGCCACTAGAACACACTGCAGACATGCATTACTGATCAGACTGTATTTGCATACTCAGCTGACTGCACTCTTGATATAAATGGATGTTTTGAGAGTAATGTTTTTAGAATAAGCACTTGACATTCTCCACCCTCTCAAAGAGAACATCAAAGGGCACCTTCAAGAAAATGAGACGAGTTTTGACTCACTCTTTGTACGCCCTTACCTCTGTAAGGCAAAGGCAACTTTTGCCAAAAACACAGGCAGGTGCCTTTGATTTGAGAGCAAACAGAATAGAATGGCCTCATCAGGCTCGGCGCCTGTGGCTCAATCAGCTAGGGCGCCAGCCACGTACACCTAAGATGGCAGGTTCAAATCCCCAGCCCGGGCCCGCCAAACAACAATGATGGCTGCAACCAAAAATGGCTGGGCGTTGTGGCGGGCGCCTGTGGTCCCAGCTACTTGGGAGGCGGAGGCAGGAGACTTGCTTGAGCCCAGGAGTTGGAGGTTGCTATGAGCTGTGAGGCCATGGTACTCTACCCAGGAGGATAGCTTGAGGCTCTGTCTCAAAAAAAAAAAAAAAGAACTGCCTCATCATTTGTCAAAAATGTTGTGTGTTTAAATAAATTTCTAAATTCATTCAGAGTTAAGTCTCAGTACCTGGGATACATGGAAGAAAAGAGAATGGGTAGAAACCCCCAGCACCTTTGCACATGTAGTGAATTGATAGAAAGCATTAGATGAAGTGCTGGTGGGAGCAGGCAGTTGTCTAAGCTGCGTGGGGTCTGGGTCTGTCCTCCAGGCCTGCCCTGCATGAGGAAACATGGGGGTCTGAGTTGGAGGACCCACCCCTCGTACCTGCTGATCTGTTCTTAGTTCACCCACCTTTCACAGAGGAAGGAATGCTGGGCTACCTTCAAAGAGCTACCCTATGATGTCATTTTGACCTAAAATTCAAAGAATGTTTTAGAAAATATTTGAGGTTTTTCTTTTAAAAAGATGCAAGGCCACATTTGTTTTAAAATACAAGAGCAAAGTAGCATAATTAGAAAACAGTGTAGAACAAAGACTGGATGACCCAAATAAAAAAGCAACCAACAAGCTGGGTGTGATGGCTCATGCCTGTAATCCCAGCCCTCTGGGAGGCCAAGGCAGGTGGATTGCTTGAGTTCGGGAGTTCAAGACCAGCCTGAGCAAGAGCAAGATCCCATCTCTACTAAAAACAGAAAAACTAGCTGGGTGTGGTGGCGGATGGCTGTAGTCCTAGCTACTCAGGAGGCTGAGGCAACATTTTCACTTATGATCTTGTTTGTAAATCATTATTATTAATGGGAAATTTTAAAAGAGGAGGTGAATGAAGACAAATAGGAGTTCCCTCATTCCGGCATTGCCCCCTTTCTTGGCAACACTTGCAAGAATTTGAATACCAGAAAAACAACCTTGACAATCTTCCTTTTGTAGTTTCTGGAAGTTATGTTATATTAATTGATTGATTTTAAAAATAAAAAGAAACAATCGCTTTAAGATCAATAGTTGCTGCTGTCCCATTTGGACAATCGTGTTTATAGTGCTAGTTGCAGTTAACACTGTCATTATACAGTATCCCCAAATATGTGTTTTTCTAGTTTCCTATAGACAAAAAACGCACTCTACTATACTTAAATTCCTGAAAAAGAAAGTTTCACATTTCAATGTTCTGAATACAAGGCCACTCTCTCCTGTCTTATGCTACTTCTTATTACTTAACTCTAGGAAAATATATGAAATTAATTTAATAAACATTAAATTACATTTGAACCTTATACAATAATAACATTTGTTTATCATACTGCCAATAAAATTGTTTGAAAATGAGAACTGAGCATAAGTCTATATAATTTCTTCTTGAGATTCAGGATTCGATTTGAACTGATGTCTCCAAGACCCAAAATTTAAATACAAAGCTTGCTTTTTATAAAGGAGAAATAACTGTCTTACCCATCAATGTCTCCAAAATTGGTATTAAAAAAATTAACTGCACTAATAAATAACTAGACATTTTAGACATTTTGTATTCAGAGCTAAACTATGTGGGCAAAATCTAGAACCCAATCCTTAATACTCCACAAAGATTTCAAGCATTACCTTAGTAAAACAATACTGTTTGTAGTAGTAACTTCCATTAATATTTCTGTAAATATGTTTTAATTTTCTTATGACTTTCTGCCTTTTGGCAATCTCTGGTCCTCCTGTAGCACTGTGAGCATACTTATGGAAGATCCCAAGAAATAAAGACAATGCGACAATAATACAAAGCCCAAGTTAGAGAGGCTGTGGGAAGGGTGGTTGGAGTTATGTGGGAAATGGTACCATAGCTACTTTTTTAGGTTCTGACAAAAATGCAATTAACTCTTATTGCTAAAGTCTTCCCCATCCCTCGTGTTAATGGGACATTTTCTGTGGCAGCCTGCCCTCTGGAGAGTGTTAACCACACCTCTGAAATAAACAGCCCCCAAACTTCTTTATACCACTGATGGCACTAAAACTTAGAGTAGCAACCAGACCTCACTTTACAGCTTGACAAAGAAGTAAAAGAAACAACTCTGATATTTCATGGGGTTTCTAGGGGTTTCTAATACACTTTACTTGCAAGCCCTGCTCTTTTTAGGCACTTTTGAAATGTCCTTCCAAACTTTGAAGCCCATCTTTCTGAGAATAAAAAAGGTAGAATCTTTAAGGAAGCTTCTAACACTAAGTCTGCTTTTTGTATGAAAAAGTACAATTACTGCTTTCATGTGGAAAAGAAGGGTCCGACTGATAACCGGTTTTCAAAATAACCTCAGCTAGATCATTTCACAGTGAGTTAGAGCAAGTGTTAGAAGCAGCTCAGGTTTCAGAGTAGTTTTTCCTTTTTTGATTTCAGGAGGCTGAACTTCATTCAGAGGGCAGTGGAATTGTTTCTGTATTTCCAGTCTCATGTGTGGAGACTTTGTCTTCAGCGTTAACATCCACAGACATCAGCTCTGGCACAGTCAAGGAAGAATCCAGGGCAGCCTTCTGCTCACAGCTGTGAACAAAAGAGTTTGGAATAAAGGTGTCTGGGTGCCCATTCCCCCAAAGCATTGTTTTTCCAGGTTTTTCTTATGTAAATACAACGGAGAAACTTCAAAACTCTGAATTTCGATTGAATGTGCTTCATCACCTCTTCAGACCTCTCAGTTTACTTTTCAGATATTCTCATCTCATCTTACTTTTTCCATCTTCATTAATCAAGTCTTGTTTTGTGAATCGTTATGGAGATAACCTTTTTCATTACTGAGCATTCTTTGGAATTTCTGTATCATTGAACATATGTTCTTCCGATTCAATCTCTGGGCTTTAAAAATTTTGCTTTATTTTGAACATTTTTATGCATCAACTCATCAAGAACTGAGTCAAGCCTATAAGATTTTTTTCAAGCAATCATTCAAATTACTTTTCATAACTTAATAGTTGCATAATGTAAACTGATAGTGCCTCATAGACAAAATTACATGCATTTCTGATGGTGACTGTTCTGTAGGTTCAAACGTTGGCCTTCCTGCCACTCTTTTCATATTCTTTGACTTAATCTTTAGTTGTGAAAGTGACAGAGCATTAGCCACAAATAATTTTAAATGGTATATAAAATCGGTAGGAGCTTTTAAGAGTTATGTCCCCCCAAATAAGAGTTTGTTATTTGCTTTCATATTCAAAAATTTAGATGTCACCAAATCATTTTATTTGATTTTTAAAAGACATTTCCAGAAGTTGTAGTCTTTTTCCCTCCACAGTAAGTCTATAGTATTGACTCTGTCATAATCTATCAGAAGAAAATTCACAAAAATCCATAAGGTATCACCAGAAGACAGGAAATACTTTTATAAAGCTCACAATTATTTTTATTTTCTCTAGGAAAGAAGTATTTTTGATGTGCAATTGCTGTACAAATAATTATGTATAAATTTGTGTATCAAAACTGTAAGTATTCAGCAAGAATCTTACAATGTTGGAGAGGGTGAAGAAAAACATAAAATACATAAAGCAACACTTAAATTTAATTGATTCATTTTTCTCAAAATACACCAATAGTCATTAAGATTACCTAAACTGGAAGTTTTTGCATTATGTTGTGGTTACACAGAGATACACACATACAAAAATTCATTGAACTTCATTTAAGATTTATGCATTTTAGTAAGATTTATGTAATAACTCAAGGAGGGAAAAAATGTTGAAAAAAATTTACCCAGTAATGCAACATGTAGGAAAAAATACATACTCAACAAACTATAAATATGCAAACTAATTTATGTAAAAATGATTGTTTTATGTATAATGACAAACTATTAGAAGTATCAAACATGACCATAATGAAATTAATTACTTTTTGTTTATCCATACAATCAAATAGTAGGCAGCTATAAAATTATCTACTTTTAGAGAAGAATATTTAATGATACTTAAACATTTTCACAGTACTTTAATCATTAAAGCAAATTACAAAAATGTGCATTCAAAATTACCCAACTTTTATAATAAAATTTATAAGTATATTATTAGAAAGAAGCAAACACATTTCCTAGAAGCAACTAAAATAATTGGGAGACCATTAGATTGAGACTGGCTCAAGTGCCTTGGGTTCCTATGCAAGTAATCAAACTAAACCCAGTTCAATGTAAATAGTAAAATGAAACTTAATTTCCTTATTTTGCTTTTACATTCTGCCTTCAAAAGACTGCTGCTCATACTTCAATCTTTTTTTTTTTTTGAGACAGAGTGTCACTCTTTAACCCTGGGTAGTGCTATGGCATCATAACTCACAGCAAACTCAAACTCTTGGGCCCAAGCGATTCTCCTGCCTCAGCCTTCCAACTATCTAGGATTACAGGCTCTTGCCACCATGCCTGGCTAGTTTTTTTATTCTTATTAGAGATTGGGTCTCACTCTCACTTAGGCTGGTCTCGAACTGCTGAGCTCAAGGGATCTACCTGCCTCAGCCTCTGAGAAGGCTGGGATTTCATATTTGAATGTTGTATGTCTGTGGAGTGTTCCTTTCAGAACTGAAGAGGTTGCTTTGTGGTATTGGGAGGCATAGACCACATGTCTGGTGCTTGAAGCTTAGGACCTGAGGATCACCTACTACTCATATCCTGAGCTCATTAATACTAAGTGGAACTGGTTTGTCTGGCCTTGCCTTTCCTTCCTAGGAAAAATGAGCTTATGGGCCAAAATAGTAGAAATCAGAGGAGAACAACTATTTCGAAAGAGAAACATCTTAACTTCTATTTTAGATCCCATTCAAACCAGAAATATAAGAGAAGGACCAAAAAATTAAAATTAGCCTACTAATCATATCACAAAAAATAGAGAAAGGCCTTAGCTATGTGAAATAAGAATAGAGGAATAGGAAAGAAAAACAAAGAGTAGAGACATGAACTAAATGATAATAGTTTCAGTAAGTGGCATTACATAGATAGCAGAACAGATGAGCAGAAGAAAGAATTAGGGCATTAGACAACAATTAGAAAATCTGCCTGGGCATGTTGGCTCATGCCTGTAATCCCAGCACTGGGATGCCAAGGCAGTGGACTGCCTGAGCTCATGGGTTTGAAATTAGCCTGAGCCAGAGTGAGACCACCTCTAAAAATAGCCAGGCATTGTGGTGGGTGCCTGTCATCCCAGCTACTTGGGAGGCTGAGGCAAGAGAATTGCTTGAGCCCAAGAGTTAGAGGTTGCTATGAGCTATGATCCCAAGCACTGTGGGTGACAAAGTAAGACTCTGGCTCCAAAAAAATAATTAGAAAATCTCCCAGAGGGAAGGAGGGAAAAATTAAGAAATATAACATACAATAGAAAAGTTAATAGGTAGAATTGAAGTGCAGTGCTAATATCTAGATATGAATCCCTAAAGAGAGAGAAATAAAGTTTCAGGAGAAGGAATATATAAAGAAATTAAAAAGATAAATTTTCCAGAATTAAAAGGAAAAATTAATTCAGACTAAAAGGGCCCATAGAGACTCAAAGGGGAGAATAAGAAAAAAAAATCCACATACTTAATTGAATTATGGTAAAATTTAATAACTGGTTAAATAAGAAACTAAAAATATACACAAAGTCAGTTATTTACACAGAACAAATATAGATGGTTTCTGACTTACACCTGACTCAGGACTTTCCACCTTTCTGACAGGGTGAGATCCATGCACATTCTGCTGTCCTGTTAGGCAGCCATACAACTGTTCCATTTTTCACTCTCAGTACACAGAGTGTTTTCTTTGCATGAGACAGTTGATACTTTATGATAAAATAGGCTTTGTGTCAGATGATTTTGTACAACTAAAGCTAACTTGAGTGCTCTGAGCGTGTTTAAGGTAGGTTAAACTAAGCTGTGATTTTTGTTAGGTTAGGTATTTTAAATGCACTTTCAATTTACAATATTTTCAAGTAATGTTGGGTTTACAGGGCACGACCCCAATGGAAGCTGAGGAGCATCTATATTCGGTTAATAACATGCTTTTCAATAACAATCTAGATGGGAAGTTACTTTGGTTTAGCATTTTCAAACAGGAAATAAAAATAATTTGCAACCTAGACGTTCGTAGTCAGCAAAGTTACTCTTCATTTATCACCATTATTACATCAAATAATTTAATAAAAATGACTTCTGGGCATTCAATTCTCCAGAAGTTTTATCACACAAAGACTCACAGTCCAAAACAGTATGAGGTGAAGTAACTTAAATAAGGAGAAAGAAAAATCTAGGAAACACTTTTAAAAGATTTAAGATGGGAGGCATAGTTTCACATATGTGCATATTTATAATAAAATGATAGGGACTACACCTACTAGCTAAGAGACAAAGATTAAAAGTATAGATTTTGAAAGTCCCAGGCCAGATAGAGATTCTTGTTTCTCATAAGACACGAGAAAAAAATTGAATGTAAAGACTGTGAAAAGACATATCAGACAGATACGTGAATCCTTACGAACTTTTTGAGATACGCAAAAATCAAGAAAATCCTCATGAACAGAAACAAATGAAGCCATCCAAGCCACACTGATAAACTGAGCAAGTCAGCACTCACACAGATGAATTGGGAAGGATGCTGTCAACTGTGTTTCTTGAGAGTGGAACCAATGAGCCATTATACAGTCTGTCTCAAAACTTTCATAATGATCCAATCAATACTAACTAAAATAAAGCTACATATCAAACACAGCACATTATTGGGAAGAGTGGTAAGTTGATTACTTAGTGATAATAATAGGTTCAAAATTCAATTTCAATGAATAGATTATTATGCAGCTCATGTATTACTCTAGAAATAGAATTTAATAAGTGGAAAATAGGTTTGCTTTTTCATCTCTCAGAATTCAAGAAAGACGCAATGCAATAATCACATCAGAGTCGATTGCTTTTATTCTGTTTTGTTATTATTTTCCCATCACATTTTTCATAGATGATGCCATTCGTGAACCGCAGGCCGTGTCACTTTACTGCTAATTTTCCTTCCCAGAGTCTCTCTCTTAAATCTGAAATGACCATTAGGAGTTTACAGCTTCTATGATACAAAACCCTAAGTATAATTTTCCTGCATATATAACTTCAAAAGAAAGAAAAATCAAACAAAACAGAAGCAACAACTTGTTGAATTAAGGCAATTACTTGGGACAGCTAAGTAGGACTATAAATAGAGCACCAGTGGATATTTATAACTACAAACAATAGTAGGGAAATTTGGATGGTTTACCAAGGCATAGAATTAAAAATCTATACTTACACAATTTCAGTCATGTTCTACAGAAGATGACAAATGAAAACCAAAAAGAAGTTTGTGTGAGCATGATATATGATTTTTATGATAAATGCTAACATGTATTTTATGACTTAGTCAACAAAATAGTTTTCTTTTAACAAGAGAGATTTTTTTAAGTGGAATGGGAGAGGAGTGATTTGTACAGTATGCCTCACTGGAATTACTGAAAATTATGCTTCTTATGCTTTGTTCCTAATCGTTTTTTCTTCACTTGTTCATTGCCAGCTGGAAGGAAAATGGGTCTATGGAAACTACTCTGAAAAGTCAATGAGAATCCATTGAGGGCCACTCAGCTTTTCTGGCTGGCAATTTGCTTGATTAGTTGTATATAGCATATGTGTTCACATTATTCTTAGATTTCTCTTGTGTGTACTTTCAGATCATGTATCTTGTTTTCCATATGTTTCTTATCCTTATCCTTTCTTCCTCTTGGAAGAAAAAGGTTGCCTATGACAACTAAAGTTATATTTTTAGTTTTCATTTATATTATTTGCTAAAACATCCTTTTTTTCTTCCAGAATGCAGTGGAATATAACCAAAATATATTCCTGCATCAGCCAAATGTCATCTTCACTTCTCTCCATTACAAGCTGTAGTTCACTTTTTGAAGGTCTGGGCCAGGGACCAGAAAAAAAATTCAAGCTGGAGTTCAGTTGAAAGAATCTATTTTTACTCAATCCAAAATGTCAATCAGGATTATGTTCTTTTCTAGGTACCCATTAAAAACACTTCACACACATACATACATACACACACACGCACATACCCCAACCTGTGAACATACATCCAGTGTAAGTCGACCCCTTAAGGGACTGGAACCAGCAGGTCAACACATGGAGGTGACCAGCATAAGAAAGCAGGTCTACCAAGAATGAAAAGCAATTGTGCCCCTGTCCCCTCCAGGGGACATTTGACATTTTTTCATTGTCACATCTGGGAAGGTGCTTCTGACCTCTGATGATCAGAGGCTGAGATACTTATAACACCCTGCAATGCAGAACACAGCTACTCAGGAAAAGAACGGTGTAGCCCCAGTGTCAACAGTGCTGAAGTTGAGAAATCCGCATGTAAATGAGTATTCATTTAGTTGCATGATAAACAATAAAAATGAACCAACATTACATAACATAATAACTAAGAAATGCCATGAAGGCTATGTTAACCAGTTTGATGAAAATATTTCAAATTGTATATAAAACCAGCACATTGTACCCCATGTCTGCACTAATATACATAGTGATGATTTAATAAAAAAAGACATAAAAATAAAAATAACTAGAAGAAAAAAAATGAACCAACATAGAAAAAAAATTTTAATTCACAAAAATGTAAATAATAACAGATGAATTTTGTTTATTAGTAATAGAATAAAGTAAAAGTTTGCAATTAAGCTACTTTGGGAAGTCCACACATTCAGTGTAATGCAACATTATGGAGCCTTTTTAAAATTAAAGAAAAGAGGCCTTTTCATTACAAATAACAAACTTACAGTAACTCAGAAAAAAACTTAGAACAACTCCTAAAAGTATTTCCAATTGAGAATTACATTTGTATAGAAATATGAGACTTGAGTATATTTGGGAATAATGTAGGCCAGTGATAATATCATAAATATCTTTTAAAAAATGAAAATTCTGACTTGGTGCCCGTAGTACAGTGGTTATGGTGCCACCCACATACACCAAAGGTGGCGGGTTTGAACCCAGGCCAGCTAAACTACTGCAACAAAAAATGACCAGGCGTGATGGCAGGCACCTGTCATCCCAGCTACTCAGGAGGCTGAGGCAGGAGAATCGTTTAAGCACAAAGTTTTAGGTGCTGTGATGCCACGGCACTCTACCATGGGCAACATAATGAAATTCTGTCTCAAAGAAAAAAAGAAGAAAGCAAAGAAAATTTTAATGTTAAATACTCTCTCACTCCCCCCTAGCATTTCTCCCAACACACAGCACTGAAACCCACTGAAACTTATTTCACATTTAGTTTTGCAACAAATATTTTTAGAGAGAGACAAGGCAAACCGAAGGAAAATTGTAGTATAACAAACAAAATACGAATTGATAATAGATTACACAATATTGTGATATTTTCCATTTTTTTAGAGACAAAGTCTCACTTTATTGCCCTTGGTAGGGTGCTATGGAGTCACAGCTCATAACAACCTCCAACTCCTGGGCTTAGGTGATTCTCCTGCCTCAGCCTCCCAAGTAGCTGGGACTTCAGGCACCTGCCACAATGCCGGGCTATTTTTTGTTGCAGTTTGGCCAGGGCCGGGTTTGAACCCGCCACCCTTGGTATATGGGGCCGGCGCCCTACACACTGTGCCACAGGAGCTGCCCCTATCTTCCATTTTTTTAAAGCTATATTGTTAACATGAAAAATACCATTTTCCAAGATCAATTTAGTAAATATTAAGAAGATAATGAATTCACTTGCACTGGCTAAATTTATACACATTTCTCACGTTAAAGTTAATATATATATATATTCTTAAGACAATCTGCACCTTCTGGACTATCCTCTGTTTCATTCTATTACTTTCCAACTATAAGCTATTTGCCTTTCCATTATTTTACTATCAATCTGGAATAGTCATTTAGGGGAATGTTGTAGCTTTGGCTTTGTTGATGTATTTTATATCCACTTTAAAGTTTAGACATAAACACAGTAGCACAAACTAATTTAAGATTAGATAGTGCGTATCTTTCTAAATGTTGTTTTAGTTTGCCCAGTGGGAAAAGAGAAACTCTGCGGCTTAATCCTGTTAATTAGCTTTTGGCAAACACAGCTACAAACAGTTTAAAAATCCTATCTTACTCCAGAGTATGGGGGATTAATAAAATGTGCTGATAGCTGTACTTGCGCTTCCTGTACTAACGTTAATCACCCTCGACTCATTACTGGGAGGCCTTCCATGCTACAGAGCAGAGCACAGAAGGAAGTTGAGACCAGGGGCTACTTTTTTAGGTTTTAACTTAACATGTTTCTTAAAAGAGCTAACAATGCTAACAATATCCTATGAGCTCATTAACATCTTAAATAAATTTATGGTTTTAACATATTGTGAAGTCTGAAGCAAATTTTATGAATATAATTTCCAGTGCTAATTTCCAGTTATGGAACCATGACAACTTGACTGTTGAGTCAGTTGACAGTTGACTCAGTTCCCCATTTATAATCAGGGAAGAAAATTAATTGACCAGACAATGAGGTCACTTATTGAGGTCACTTATTGCTTAAATTGAACCTACGTCACTACAATCACCCACAAGGTACACTATAGCTCACCCCTTATGCTTAGCCCTGAGGAACAGCTGACAGAAAACACCACAATGAAAGAAAGAAAGAGAGAGACAAGTTTAAGGCCATATTACAGTTCTAAGAAGAACATCAGTGAATGCACTTCCCACGGGCTTAGCATACATGTGTCTGTGTTCCATAATTATTTTTAGGCAGCAAAGAAAAAAGATTTTACTATGGGGATTTAGATGAATAATCTTAAAAGGAGAATGCATATTGTACATGTTGAAATAAAATCACTAGGCTTCAGAAAATGGGGTCAATTTCTGCTTAAATGATAGGACAATCACCAACATGTTGTGGGCAGCAAATTTTACATCACAATTTTTCCATATCCGTATTTGTATACAATTAATACACATTCAAAAATCATTCTGCACATAAATTTTTGTAACCGACTATACATCTGATGCTTTCATCCTCCTTTTTTCTTGTTTTCTCTTTTGTTGATTCTGAGTTTATTTTGGTCTTTTCTGGATTTTAATAACATTTCTTGAGTGCTTACTACTACAATCTTGGCACTATGTTAGCTACTTAAAGATATTTCCTTGGATTCAACAATTATAAAGGAAAAAAAAGAGGTTTATAAAGTGAAATAATCACTCCATCATTCAGCCAATGACAGAGTTAGAATTTAGCTTATCCCCAGAGCCTCTGCCTCCCCCTCGCTTTCCCTGTCCATTTCCCCATCTCTGCTACTTTCTGTCCACAGTCTCTTTTGCCTGAATGAAAGTGGTACTGCCCAAGCTGCAGAGTTCATACGTGTGCATGGAAACACTCACTCCGAACTTCATCTTTGACTCACTGCTATGGTTGAAATGTGTCCCCTCAAAATTTATGTGTTAGAAACCTAATCCTTCTATTCTCATAAATGGATGAGTGTTGCTGTCGGAGTGGCTTTGTTACAAAAGTGCACTCTGTTTGGTCCCCTGCTCTTGTTCACTCCCTGTGTAATGATGCAGGAAGAAGGCCCTCGGCAGATGCCCTCAGCAGACGCATGCTCTCTGACTTCTTGGCCTCCAGACCATGAACTAAGTAAACATCTTTACTTCATAAATTACCCACTCTGTGCTATTCTGTTATAGCAACTAAAACTAGACTTAAATACCCACCTAAATTTCTCTGTTAAAAGCAACTTGAAGAAGATGATGTAGTTTCATCAGGTATAGCTATATAGCCAAACATGATTAAATATGAACACTAGTTTTATGATAAACATGATACTTTTACATTGCTTAAATTGCCTAGCCTATTTTAGTTTTTAAAACAATGATTTATATGGTTACGTCAAGGGAAAGTTGAGATTATTCCAGGAATATTCCAAACTCATGTCTACAGAGGATACCAAAATAATATAAATATATTTAAAGAAAAAAAAAACTGTATTAAATTTGTAAGGCTCAAGTCACCTTTGACTTCTGCAATTGCAAAAGGTGTTTAATGGGGCTTCTGTTCATTTTTTGTTATTGGTATATTGAGTGTGACAATTTTAATACGGTTTTTTCCTTCCTTAAAATATTACATTTTTTATTTTATTTTATAGTGACCACTCCACCTAAGAGAAAGGCCACTATTAAAACTAATACAGATACTTTCTGAAAGGGGGAAAAAGTGCCATCTGGGGCTCGGCACATTAAACAGCTGTTAAATCAGGAGAAAAGCAGTTACTGTGGCCTGCTATTGCCCCATCATTGTGAAGGAGGATGGTAGCGGACTAGCAACTTAGAAACAGATGTGCGGGCATCTGGGGGGTATGTGTGGTTCAATACATATTTTCTGAATGGCCAGATATTATGTTATTTGTTCTTTTCCTCAGGATGTTGACTATTTACTGTGATTTAGAAATCAATCGGCATAATGAGTCTGAGTCATATTTATATGTTTTAATGTTATCTTTCATAATTACATATTTTCATGTGTAATTATTACATACTAGGATAACATACTCAGCTATCAATTACCTCTTCTTGCCTTTTGCTAACTTCAAGTCACATGGTAACCACTGCCCTAAATTTATATTAAAATGTCCTAAGCTTCTTACAGAAAGGAATCCTAACTATGCTAGACACTAGGAACTCTGTTTTGTGGTTTTATCTGTGAACTTCATTAATGGTTATAATAGCTTCAGATGTAGATAAGCCCGAGGCCTGTGATATAACCAGCAATGCTATCTTAGTGCACTGTTAGTAAATGCTGCTGCTGTGCATTGGAAAGAATGATATAATTGGCAAATGCAAGTGGAAGGAGAAATTCTGGTATCTACTTCTGTGCCACAAAAGATTTTAATACTGTATAAAATGGTGACGTGTGACAGCCCTATATAACGTTAAATAGTAGTGGCCAAGTAACATGAATAGGAAAAATAGAGAAACTGTTTGAAAGATAAGACCATTCCTGTAATAGAAGGGAGGGCAAACTTAACAGCTGGACTGCAGGAACTATGAGGAAAAGGAAAATAAATTCCCATCATTTTTCATATTATCTTTATATTTTTTCTACAGTGGCTTCTAGCAAATGACAGGAAACGTGGCTACTATCACTGATCAGCCTCACTTCTGTGAGTCCCCATGCCACAAAAGGGTTGAGTCAAGCCCAACACCCCAAAAGAAGAGCTCAAGACTCACCAGCTTCGGCCATGTGCCTATTGCCAGAAGAAGTAACTGGGGCCATTAGAACATGGAGCCTCTGCCCTTACACAGTGCAGTACAGTGCCTCAGGTGAGAGTCGTAACAGGACAGGCACAGTGGTTCATGCCTGTGATCTAGCAATCTTGGAGGCTGAGCAGGAGGGTGCCTTGAGGCCAGGAGTTCTAGGCTGTAGCTATGATCTCACCACTGCACTCCAGCCTGGACAACAGATTGCTAACAGACAAAGACCCCTGTTGCTAAAAAAAAAAAAAAAAAAAAAAGTTATAATAGCTAGCTAGTACTTACTTACCTATTTTATGCCAGATATAATCTTATTTAATGTGCATATATAATACTATAAAACATTGAAAGCCCTGTCATTTAAAACTTTCAAAATTCTTGAGTTTTTTTCATAAAACTATGAATAGAAAAAGCTTTTAATATCTCCAAGAGTCATACTTCCATTGGTGCCAGAAAAAGAGTGTTTTTTGAATTTGCTGAACAGCCAAATCAGTATACTTATCTTTCTCAAAACATGTGGAAAATAGAAGTCTTTAAAACAAAAATACTGTCTATGTAAAGAAATCTAAATAAATGATATTAGAAGCTGTTCATGGAAATATTTACTGACTGTCCCTTAAAACCCCTAACTTTTATATTAACCTGGATTGGGGTGGAACAGATGATTTAATACAAGGTGTGGGGTAGGGGAATGAGGGACTGGGGAGAGGGGAGGAGGGAGGGACATGGGGGTTACAATGTATGGCACACCTCTTGGGGACAGGACTCAATTATAAGAGGGACTTTATCTAACCAATGCAATCAGGGTAACCTAACTCTTTGTACCCTCAATGAAGCTCAAACAATAAAAACAAAACAAAACAACAACAATGCCTAACTCAGGGATTTTATCCCTGTCCTAGGTTTGGTCTCTAACTTTGCAAGAACAGACACATAAATATTCAGCACTCAAGGTAGATTTGCCTTGCTAGAGCAGAGGAATAAAAATCATGATATATTTTTAAATGTATTCATATAGTGAAGGCCAAGTTTATGCTTATTGTAATAACTGCTGACACTGTGTAGCAGTATACAAAAGCATAATATACAGACCTTACCACACACAAATTGAAATAATTTTAGCTGAGCAAGTAAGTAAGTTAATTGGGTAACAGAGAAGAAAAAGGAAATGGAGAATGGTAAAGTCAGTGAGGCTGCAAAATAAAAATTTGATCTCAACTACGGATGGGAACAGGTGAAGAGAGGTATAAGACATCCTAAGTGGAGGTGAACATTATGTAAAAAGAAAACAAAGAATAACTTATGCTCATTTGTGGAACAATTCATAGACTTAACACTGTTTTCAGTCTATATTCAAGTGGACTTGGTAAGTCACACATAATCTTTTATAATTGTAAATATTTATAATATATCTTCTTTTACCTCTTTCACTGTTTTATGAAAATGAACTTGAAATCTCTCACTCACAAAAATTTCTGTGCATCATAAATTTTCCCTGATATATTGAAACTAAAATATTTAGTGCTATACTAATTCCTCCTCTCTGCTTTTGGAAACATTTTGACAATCTGTCATGATAATGCCCAATTTAGTGTGCCTTTTAACCTGACATATTGTCACATACTCTTCGTCCTCACGTATACTTCTGGATATATCATTTCAATTAATCTTAAAGACACAGTAGATAAAAGCAAAAATAAAGACAAGAGCAAAGCAATATTTTATAGTCAATCTTTACCACATCCTATAATTAAGTTATTAAAATATCACCTTTTTGCCAGGTGATATATTATGTTAGACATTGGAGCCTGGACAGACTGGAGTTTGGTAGAATAGCAGAAAAGAGACATTATTTTGACTGACTCTAAATACAGTCTATTTTTTCAAGGAATTAGAATCAGACATATCTTTATAATAGGTATATGTGATAAAGATCTAAGATTGAAAAAGGCTGTTTCTAAAAACAAATTTTATCTTATCTTAAATATTTCACTTACCATCTACAAATGAATCTGAATTGGTACCAGTTTTAGATAAAATGTTAAAGCTTTGGTAACAAGAGGAGAATGGATCCTGACTGTTACCAATGTACTATTGTTACTAAAAATAAAAACGGAAAAAACAGGAGGAAAAAAGTGAAGGCATATATCTTACCAAAAATGTTGTTTAAAAATTTTGTAAAATTAATTTAGCATATGATTTCAAACTTCTGAGAACTTGTAGATTTATCCCTACTGCAATGACACATATTCTGCACAGTTTACAGGGAGTTATCTAGCAAAATGGATTTTTAAAGATATGTCTTTGAATTGTGCTTGTGAATAATCACTTTAAAAAACTTTCCAAGATTTCAGAGAAAAGGAAATTTTTACTATTGGAAAATAATCTTTCTTAGAGTTTGTTCTCCTAAAAACAGCAATAAGCACCATTCAATTCATTTTCTAAGGAATTTTGGCAAAATGCTACAGATACATTCATGTGATTTAATGGTAGTGCTCAGCTGAAATATTTTACTCTGACGTTTATTGTTGTTAGTATTCATTATAAATCCAAAGGAATTTATTCTTATGCCAGAAACAAAATTCTGAGTGTTCAAGTTATACAGATACTTGGGTTGTATCTACCAAATGGCAGTGATCAGTAAAAAGATAAAAACTTTACTGAAAGGTTTTTTAAGGATTTTTCTCTACGATTCAAATAAATAGTATATATTTTATGTTTTTCAAAATTAATTTCTCATATTTAAATGAGGATATTCAGTAATAAAGCTCCATTGATATGTGGAGACCCTGTTCTCACCCATTTGGGGGTCCTCCCAGTAGAGGGACCCACATTCTTATGTTCAGGAATATCAGGAAGGACAGAGGAACACTTGGAAAGGAAGATTTGGGAACCATCAGATCAACTTTTCCATCTGGCCCAATTTGGCAACAATGTAAGTGTCCCTGTTCCGCCAAAATATGACTAAAAATTAAACAGGAAACTTTCTGGAGCTAAGTCTTGAGCTGACCAAAGTGACTGGACAAAGGAGCCACACAGTATATTTCTTACTTTCTTTTCTTTTCTTTTTTTTTTTAACACAGTATATTTCTAGTTACTATAAAATCAGTTTTCATTAAGACTTTCTCTCCAAAGCTTTATTTTAAAAAAAATTAACTATTAAGTTTGTTGCTAAGGAATTTATAATT
Source organism: Galagoides demidoff (assembly GCA_963574575.1). Taxonomy (NCBI): domain Eukaryota; kingdom Metazoa; phylum Chordata; class Mammalia; order Primates; family Galagidae; genus Galagoides; species Galagoides demidoff. The sequence continues at coordinate 20,702 of CAUYQV010182183.1, forward strand.
CAGCAATATTTACAACCATAAACAAATATCTTGCTTACAACAAAGTAACATAAGGAGATAGGTGCCTTCCTTGTGGCCATATTGCTGGCTTGTTATT
>CAUYQV010182185.1:0-25026 GCA_963574575.1 Galagoides demidoff
CCTCCAACTCCTGGGCTCAAGTGAGACTCCTGCCTCAGAGTCCCAAGTAGCTGGGACCACAGGCGCCCGCCACAACGCCTGGCCATTTTTTGGTTGCAGCCATCATTGTTGTTTGGCGGGTCCGGGCTGGGGATTCGAACCGCCACCTTAGGTGTACATGGCTGGCGCCTTAGCCGATTGAGCCACAGGTGCCGAGCCAGATTTTTCTTTTAAAAACCGAACATTTCAAGGAACTGGTGGGAAGTGAAGGGTTTAGGTGGATTCTGCCTTTGAGAAGCTTCAATTCCAGTTCAGAGGACCAGTTGTGTATGCACAGGCACAATGTAAGGCAGCACGGTACTAGGCTTTGGGCCCATTTTCTGGATGTTCAACTGATGCAGTAGAGGCAGTCAGGTACTGAGAAGAGATCCGCACACCAGCAAGCTTGGCTTCTGTGTCAGCAGCTTCCCCCATCAGCTCTTATCCTTCCTGGACCGACCAGTGCATTTAGGTCCCGTTGCCCCTTGACCCAGAACTGAGTTGAGCAGCTTTATGCTGCAGGGTGACACAGCTAGAATTTGAAACCCAATCTTGGTGACCCCAAGCTGATTTTCTTCCTGCTATAGCTTTCTGCTTATAGGATACACATGTTTGACCACAACAGTGGGAACTTGAAGTGATTATTATGAAAATGCACTTTGTGAAGTGTTTTAAAGAGTGAGTTTGTATTCATAACACATGTAAACAGACGGTCTGTGGAGGTGTTAATATATCATGGCAGGAGGTGACCTGGAGACCTGCACTTGGAGATAGGAGGGAGGTGTCTTGTGTCCCCTCCTCTTCTTCTGGGTTGCCCTGTGAGAGTAAGGAATATGGCCATGGTGCAGGAAGAGCACAAGGGCTCAGGAATCTGACTCCGACTGAGAGCTGAGTGGGCTCACATTCTTAGTGTGAGTTCTCAGGAGCACTGGCCGTGGAAATGTTCCCAGACTAAAGGCCACTGTGGTCTCTTGACTCCGTTTCTCTCCTTGAAGACTCAAAATGGCCATTAGCAGAGCACAGGTTTTTCTATACTTACGAAGGGTGTGAGTATCTATTTCAAGTAGCTGAGAAACTGTGCTTGTGCCAAGCCCAGATGCTGAGGGTCTCTCACTGTTCATTCTGGTGGCAATGCCTGCAGAGCTTTGTTTTATTCTTTCTAACATATTATGTACAAAACTTAACCTTTGATTTCTACAATTAATTATTTCAGCATCCAGGCAGAGGGATTGACGTCCGAAGAAGAAAAATCTGGGACATGTATGGACCACAGACTTGCTTAGAGGTACTGCCTTGGTTCATGTACTTGATCTAACATGGCTTAGCCCCTTGTGGCAGTTGTTTTAATGAGTGTGCCTCTTTGTATAGATCAGAAATGATGACCATAAACCTCACGTTAATGTAGGAGCTCTGAAATTAGGAAAAAAGAAAGATGAAACTTTATACTTTTCAAAGCCTCTGGTTAAACTAAAGAAAGGACACCCCCAGCCATAAGTGCTATCTCCTCCCCATATCTGCCGGGCAGTTTGCATCTTGTGGAGAATGTTGCTGTGCTGCCTCTAGGGTTCTGGACATGCCCTGGGTTCTTTGCATTATCTCCAAGACCTAACACTCTGGGGGCTTCCTGGCCACGAAGGGCAGTGGCTGAGTCAGGGCTAGGTTTGGGAGGCTGAGGGGAATCGGAGGAGGGCCTTTGACTCAATTTGAGGGCTCTGATAAGGCTTCTTGGAGCACCCTCATAGAGCTTTGTCTTCAGGGGTAAGTTGGGGGTAGTCAGTGCTCAGCTTAGAGTTGAGGTTGTCGTCTACTGGATTGTCTTGGGTACACAAGAGGTGATGTGTAGGGTGGACCATGTGGTTTCAGGTAATTTCTCTCATACTTTTGGGCCAGTCTTTTTTCTTCACTTTTCCCTTTTTGGCCAGGGCTGGATTTGAACCTGCCACCTCCGGCATATGGGGCCGGTGCCCTAATCATTTGAGCCACAGGCGCTATCCTTTTATTTTTCTTAATATCCCTACCCAGAGATAATCACTCTTATCCATGGTCATAAATTATGTAAACTTTAAAAAATACATTTGTGACCATATAGTATGTAAAATTTTGACCCTGCCTTCTGTTTATTTAACATCCCATTTTAGGCATTTTCTGAAGTCTTAAGCATTTATTTATAAGCCTTTTTTTAAATGGTTGAAATTATGTTCCATTGAATCGTATGTATTATAACAACAATGTTCAGTTGACTTCCACACAGGTTTGAACTGCATAGGCCCACTTACATGCATATTTTTTCATTTAAAAATTGGAAAATTTTTTTGATGTTTGCAACAGTTTGAAAAACCTTACAAATATGTAGCCCAGAAATATACACCCTCTAGATCAGGGGATAGGAAGGACCTTTTAGGCTCATTACACATAGTAGTCTATGGAAAGGATTGTCAGTGCTATATTTCTGTAGCCCAGAAATATTGAAAAAAAATAAGATGTATATTATGAATGCATGAAATATAGATACTAGTTTATTTTGTCATTTACTACCATAAAATATACAGAAGTTTATTATAAAAAGTTGAAGTTTATTATAAAAAGTTAATCAAAATTTAATTTACAGGCTCGGCGCCTGTGGCTCAATCGGCTGGGGCGCCAGCCACATACACCTAAGGTGGCGGGTTCGAATCCCCAGCCCGGGCCCGCCAAACGACAATGATGGCTGCAACCAAAAAATGGCCGGGCGTTGTGGCGGGCGCCTGTAGTACCAGCTACTTGGGAGGCGGAGGCCGGAGACTCGCTTGAGCCCAGGAGTTGGAGGTTGCTATGAGCTGTGATGCCATGGCACTCTACCCAGGGGGATAGCTTGAGGCTCCGTCTCAAAAAAAAAAAAAAAAAAAGAGAAATAGAAACTAAAACTCATAAATAATGTACCACAGGTCTGACTTATATAAGAAACATCATGAACTTTCTAAGAAAGAAAAGCAGGTTATATACAAGAGAAAGGCCACAGGGCCGGGCATGGTGGATCATACCTGTAATCCTAGCACCCTGTAATCCTAGCACTCTGGGAGGCGGAGGCAGGTGGATTGCCTGAGCTCAGGAGTTCCAGATCAGCCTGAGCAAGAGCAAGAACTTGCCTCTAAAAAATATAGCCAGGGGCTGTGGCGGGTGCTTGTAGTCCCAGCTACTTGGGAGGCTGAGGCAAGAGAATCACTTAAACCCAAGAGTTTGAGGTTGCTGTGAGGTGTGACGCCACCGCACTCTACCAAGAGCAACAGAGTGAGACTCTGTCTCAAAAAAAAAGGCTACGGTTCTACATGTTTCAAAAATCATTAAGGCAAAGTATGTTTACACATTTAAATATTCACCTTTTATTGATTCTTTGTTTTAACTTTACCATAAATTGAATAATTACTAATATTGATGGTACAAATATAATAAAAAAGCTGCCAGTATAAACAAAAATGTAAAACAATTACTTCTGAATATCAACTTAAGTATACAAACATTTTTCACTATTCCTTCGAGTCTCCACTATCTTTTTCTTGAAGGTCAGCTTACCTATCCCCTATAGAGAGCTAAATGAAGAGTGAGGAAGCAACAAGGCATTCAGGAAAGGAACACCGTACCTGGAGCTTCTCTTTGTTGCTTGTTCGGATAATTGATGTCAAAATGTCTGGCAAAGCTTCCCTTGGAAGACTATCTAAAAGACGTCTCAATTTAGCAACTGCAGGGACAGACATATCCAACATTTCAACCAACTAGAAGGAAAAACAAGAGTCTTTTTAATGAAATCTGGCATTATTTGTGAATTAAAGAGATCAGATTTCCAAACAGGTTTAATGTTTGGGTCTCAGTCTTTGTTCTGAAAGGTCAATTAATACAGTCCAGGCATTTTTTTTACAGGCCTCTGAGAAGTACTTTCAAAATGACAATCAGAATGAAAAGCAAAAAATAGTACCAAAGAAAGTGGTTAATACTGATGTTTATAAAAGGCTGTGTGAATTTGTGCTATTTGATTTTTAATTTTACTTTGAAAAAAATTCAGATGTATAGAAAACTTGCAAGAATAGTCCAACAAACTCTTGTGTGTCCTTCTCCTACTGGATTCCCCACTGTCGCCACCTTTGCTTTCCCTCTCCACGCACACGCCACTACTGCTCACCACGAGGAAGCAAGATGGAGACACCATGACTCTTGCTGTTAAAAAGGATATTCTCTTACATAATCATAATATAATTTTTAGACGCTGAAAATTTAACATAGTTGATGTAGTTATATAGCCAATCACAAGATGAAATACTGAGTATTAGTTTGACATTTGGATAAACTAGAATCTGACACTGACTGTGAATGATTTTTAGAAAACTCTTCCAGGGAAACTGTGACAGTCGACTAGGGCTAGTGACAAAGATCCCCTTTCCTGAGCACAGGGTTGGACTGTTCTTTCTGATCTTGAAATGTAGGTGTGACTGTGAGTTTTACACTGATCCATGAGACACATAAAAAGGGACAGTCCCCTCTGGGTGGGAAGACTGAAGGCCCACAGGAGATCTGCCCTCTCTCCTCTTCCCGCCCAGCGACGGATGTTAAGGAAGCACTGGTACATCTTGAGAAGAGTCTCTAATCCGACTGGATCCTGATGTGCCCCTAAGACAAGGGACATCACCACACAGGACTTCAGGCACGAAGAATGAGCAAGAAATAGACCTCTGTGGTTCAGCGCCCATTGCACAGTAGTTATGGCATCAGCCACGTACACTGAGGCTGGCGTGTTCGAATCCAGCCCGGGCCAGCTAAACAACAATGACAACTGCAACAAAAAATAAGTGGGCATTGTGGTGGGCACCTGTAGTGCCAGCTACTTGGGAGGCTGAGGCAGGAGAATTGCTTAAGCCCAAGAGTTTGAGTTTGCTGTGAGCTGTGATGCCTCTACTGAGGGTGACATAGTGAAATTCTGTCTCAAAAAAAAAAAAAAAAAAAGGAAAGGAAAAGAAATATACCTTTGTTATGTCACTGAGATTTCAGAGTAGCTAATACAGCAAAACTTAGTTTACACTAATTCACAAATGATACACCAAATCCTCATTTAGTCAACTCAAGGTTCCATGCTAGCAATAATCAAACCACTCAAACGACAATATAATTTAGGGGCAGCACCCATAGCTCAGATGAGTACAGTGCCAGCCACATACACCAAGGGTGGCGGGTTCGAACCCAGCCTGCTAAAAAACAACAATGACAATTACAACAATAAAAACAAACAAAAAAAAATTGCCAGGCATTGTGGTGGGCACCTGTAGCCCCAGCTACTTGGGAGGCTGAGGCAACAGAATCGCTTAAACTTAGGAGTTTGAAGTTGCTGTGAGCTGTGATGTCATAGCACTCTACCAAGAGTGACAGAGTGAGACTATCTGAAAAAAAAAAATATATATATATATATATATATATATATATATAATTTAGAAACCTATCCCTTACAACTAGAATCAAGGGAATTAATAATTTTGATGAAACTAATCAAATAAGTAGATAATAAAATTTGAAGACCCTTTCTACTAGGAATTCATCCTACAAAAATAAGTTAAAACTCATTCTCCAAACATGTATTGAACACACCAGACCCAATACACTGCTCAGCACAGGACAGCTAAAGCAGGGATAAAGCTGAGTTTGGCAGGGAAGATCACCCACACATTTCACAGTCCAGTGTGGTGAGCATGGTAGTAAATGCCTAGGAAGGCACAGAGAAGAATTCTCAGCCTACAGGAGCTGGCCAAGCGTGAACTGAATTTAAAAACTCAGAGAAGGGCTCAGCGCCTGTGACTCAAGCGGCTAAGGTGCCAGCCACATACACCTGAGCTGGTGGGTTCGAATCCAGCCCAGCCTACCAAACAACAATGACGGCTGCAACCAAAAAATAGCCAGGCGTTGTGGCAGGCGCCTGTAGTCCCAGCTACTTAGGAGGCAGAGGCAAGAGAATCGCTTGAGACCAGGAGTTAGAGATTGCTGTGAGCTGTGATGCTACAGCACTCTACCCAGGGTGATAGCTTGAGGCTCCATCTCAAAAAAAAAAAAAAAAAAAAACCTCAGAGAAAACAAACACTCCCAGAAGAGAATAAAAGGGGGAATGATAGTGTAAGAAAAAAACAAGATGATGGGCGGTGGCTGTGGCTCAGTGAGTAGGGTGTGGGTCCCATATACTGAGGGTGGCGGGTTCAAGTCCAGCTCCAGCCAAACTGCAACAGAAAAATAGCTGGGTGGTGTGGCGGGTGCCTGTAGTCCCAACTACTAGGGAGGCTGAGGCAAGAGAATCGTCTAGGCCCCTAGCGGCTGGAGGTTGCTGTGAACTGTGTGACGCTGTGGCACTCTACCGAGGGCAATAAAAGTGAGACTGTCTCAAAAAAAAAAAAACAAAAACAAAAAACAAGAGGGGATGCTCCTTTGTGCTCACATTGGCTACTGCTGTGTGTAAATGGAGTAATAACTAGAGTTGAGCAAGACAGATAAGCTAAGACACGTCACAAAGGGTCTCCACGTTATAAATCTGGCCTTTATCTACAGCCCGTAAAGTCTCTAACTCAAGGGAAAGGCATGCATCCACTTTTTAAAGAAAAACTCAATGAATAGGAGGTGTTAAAGAAAGAAACTAGGGGGTGGTAATTAGGAGGCTCTTAAAGTCAAAAGGGCTGTGGAAGCAGACACAGAAGGGACGAGAGAAGCGTTAATTGAAAGCAATCTTAATGTCTAAAAAGAGAAATGATAAAATGTTGATTTCCTAACTCTATAAAATTTATGCGCGTCTATAAAATCAGACATGGACATGAAAGCAAAATATAAAATTGAATGTGGGCCAAGACCAGGAGACAGAACTACATTAGTGTGTGAAGGGATAAAACTTAACTATGATTTATTTCCCTCTAAAAATTCCTTTAGTGTCATCATAAAATCTTCACACGTTTACAAAGTTTCTGTATATTCAAAGTGGGAAAAAGTAAAAGCAAAGCAAAGGGAGCTTGCAGCTCTGCCAGCAGCAGGACAGGAGACCCGGGAGCACCGCTCTGGGGATGAGGGGGAGTGTCATCTCCTCCACCTCTGTTACTTCTAAACAGTTTTCACACTTATTCTAGCTTCAAACTAAAGTTATTTTCTTCAGAGTAAGTTCTTTCTTTTAGCCTCCATGGAAGTACAGCTCCTAATTTTTTTTTATTATGTTCATCACACTAGAAGCAAGTCTCTTGAAATGCCTCGTTAGGTAGAAATACCACAGGCTGTGGGACACTGGCCTTCACACTTTTCAATGATCACTGTGCTTACAATCAAGACATTTAGACATTATCTGATCCTCATAAATCCAGGACTAGTCACTAGATTATACCAAGAGCAGAAACCCACCTCTTATCAATACAATTCTATAATATACTTCATTTCAAAATGGGGTGGGAAGAGGAGCTTTCTGTTCTATCTAGAGTTAACAAAAAAACCCTTAAACAAAGAATTAAGAAGTCAAATATTTAATGTGCAACTAACATGTGCCTCCCACCAGCATCCAGTGGTTTTAATCATACTTGAAATCAGCCCCCCATGGGCTTAACCTTCTACAGCAGTGGTTCTCAACCTTCCTAACGCTGCAACCCTTTAATACAGTTCCTCATGTTGTGCTGACCCCCAACCATAAAATTGTTTTTGTTGCTACTAGCAACAGTATTGCCAAGCACAGTTGGACCTTGACTTCTGAAGCAGTAAGCACACATAGTTTGATGCCTAGATATTTTAGTGACACATAGCTTCTGTGTAGTATTTTAATTTTCTGCTTTAAATATTTATGTTTAATAATTATCTGATTTGGAGACACAGGAAGTTATACAGAAAGCTCTAGAAATATTCTTTGGAAAACCTCTAGAAAGGGTAGGGTAGTATGTCCTGGAATGATTCAGATACAACCTACACAAAAACAAACTGGAATAAATATATCACTTAATCATTTAAATGTACACTGTCCTAAAACTTCACCATCTAACAGACTGATCGTATCCTAGTACAGCAAAGGAACCAGATAACATAAAAGCCACTCACTTGCACTGCATATTTGTAAAACTGTTCTGACAGCTCTCCCAGCTCCTCCCTCGTTTTGCAGGTGCTGGGAAATTCTTCAAGCCGGTCCAGTTGTTCCACTTCAGCAATGGGATATGGCTTCTCTTTTAAGACCTGTACAATCTGGAAACGGCACAGGCCTGTGATCAGCAAAGTGTAGTGGGGTTTGGGCCAGTTACTACCCACAACCTGAACTGCCAGAGCGGCTGTTCCAATCCTGAAAATAGAAAAAACAGAAAAAACAGCAATATTACCAATATTCAATATGGCAGAACAGAAATGTACTTCGAAAAGTTTCTGAGAATTTTCTGAGAAATTCATTTTAAAAGCAAAGAGCATCTAAAGTTTAAAAAATAATTTCTCAGGTGGTTCCTGTGGCTCAAAGGAGTAGGGTGCTGACCCCATATACCGGAGGTGACGGGTTCAAACCCAGCCCCAGCCAAAAAACTGCAAAAAAAAAAAAAAAATTCTCAGTTTAATTTAGCATTAAATATGTGATCTGTTTAGTCGCTACCCTCAGCTATAAGGCAAAGCCAGCCATCTCACTGTAATCAGCACTTCTTTTAAAAATTAGGTAGGAATTTCTAAATATTTATATTATTTAGGCATAAGAATGTTAAGAGTACCTAATAATTACACAGCTTAAATTAAATTTGTCTACTAGGAGTCAGGCAATCTTATACCAGAACAAATTACCAGTATTTAAAATATATTTAAGGCCGGGTGTGGTAGCTCACAACTGTAATCCCAGCACTTGGGAGGCCGAGGTGGGTGGATTGCCTGAGCTTACAGGTTTGAGACTAGCCTGAGCCAGAGGGAGACTCCATCTCTAAAAGTAGCCGGGCATTGTGGTGGGCACCTGTAGTCCCAGCTACTTAAGAGGCTGAGTCAAGAGAATCATTTAAGCCCAAGAATTGGAGGTTGCTGTGAGCTGTGACAGCACCGCACTCTACCAAGGGTGACAGAGTGAGACTCCGTCTCAAAAAAACAAAAAAAAACAAAAAACCACACAGCATGTGAGCTGGTCAGTGAATTTGCTTACTTCTATACACAGGAATTCTTGATTACTTCCTCATCAATTATCTCCTCTGTGGGCTGCACCAAGCCTCAGGCTTATTTGGTCTTTGTCCATCCTTCCTTACCATGTTTGTCACTGTCATGTGTACAAGGAACAAAAAATGATTTAAACAATGGCTTAGACCAAACAATTGGGAAAGAGGAAAAGGGGAAGAGAAAAAGCCACATACTTAAAATGCTGAAACGAGGAGGCAGGGACCTATTACTTTGATTTTCTCCTGTTGTGGCTGCTTCGTCTCTAATCAATTGTGGGTTAGTACTATTCCTATTTCCTGAAAACCAACTCAGACTTGCCTGAAAGAGTTAGCAACATTTAATTCATTAGAGACCAATTTAGACTCCAGTTTATTGCACTTTCACCAGTGTTGAAAGAGCTCAGTTCTATTTGCCTAAGGAAACACGCACAGACAAGAAAGGGATCGCTGGCCTGAGGGGTTTACAAACAGAAACCAAAGAGAGAAGACAAACCCAAACCTCCAGATTAAGACGTAAGTTTGCGCTATGTCACTGATAAAAGGTGATACCAAAGTGACGAGATAGCACTTAAGATAAATGTTTTTGCTGTGAAAAGATGTTCCCAACTGAGCTGGATTTATAGCATGCCTCTTAGTCTAATGAGACAAAATAAATAAAGGTTTTATTTATTTTTTGTGAGTATTGCTCTGTTACCTGGCCTAGAGTACAGTGGTGTCATTGTAGCTCACTGCAACCTCAAATTTCTGACCTCAGCCTCCTGGGTAGCTGAGTGTACAAGCACACACTACCACTCCTGACTAAGTTTCCTACATTTTTATAGGGACAGGATCTCGCTACATTGCCCAGACCGGTTTCCAACTCAAGCAATCTTCCCCCCCTCTTCTCCCAAAGTGCAGGATTACAGGTGTGAGCCATGTTCCCTGGCCACATATAAAGGTTTTTTTAACATGTTAGTTGGTTTTTACATGAAATCACTTATAGTTGACTAGAATATATCCCCCCCTTTTTTAGAGACAGAGTCTAACTTTGTCACCCTCAGTAGAGTGCTATGGTGTGGCATCACAGCTCACAGCAACCTCTAGCTCTTGGGCTTAGGGGATTCTCTTGCCTCAGCCTCCCAAGTAGCTGGGACTACAGGCACCTACCATAACGCCCGGCTATTTTTAGAGATTGGGGGTCTCCCTCTTGCTCAGGTTGGTCTTGAAACTGTGAGCTCAGGCAATCCACCCGCCTCGGCCTCCCAAGTACCGTACTTGGGATTACAGGCATGAGCCACTCTTCCCAGACTCTGAATTAAATTTTAAGATAAATTTTACTCCCTTCCCACCACAATGAACAATATAAATTTGTACCTATAAGAAGTATAAAAATAAATACCTATTAACATAGCTTCTAAATAGCTGAGCTACTGGAAAAACAGCTATTACTTCAAAATACTTCCCTTAGGAAGCTATGTATTGACACCAGTGCCCAGTCCACCCTTCAGAGCAGTTCTGGAACTCTTTCTGGAATGGTCATGGAGCTGCTGTCATACAAGTTCTGACAATTAAGTTCACAAACTCATCTTAGAGAAAGTGCTCCTACCTCACTGCTGAGTATCCTGAGAAATCACCAAATGGCCAAGGGGAGGCTCCATATGATGTCCAGCAATGAGGGATACAGCACTTTCTCTAGGATGAGTCTGCAAACTTAACTGTCCGATGTCATGTAATGTTTACATCTTAATGACACTTAATGAAAAGAAACATTTCTACTAAACCTCTGGAAACAAAAGTTATACATTATTGAGAAAAAGCCACCGAAATACCTTTTTAGTTCTACTTTGGTAGCACCCTACTTTTCTTGAATATTTGATTTCTGGCAAGATTTACCATCATGATTAATACTAATTTAGAACAAGCAGAAGAGTATTAGGATAGCTCCCAGGTCTACAATAGAAGAGGCTTCTGTTGCTACAGAATTTTTGACTCTCACCTCTTTTGAATTAAGGAAATGCTACCTGTAGACAGACCTTCCTTAAGAGTAACTGAAGACTTAGGAGAATCCAAGTAAGCTATCTGTCACATACTGGCTGATATAAAAGCTCAAACCTTAAAATTTTACTAGTACACTGTCAGGTAGTATTTCTTGAATGCCAAAGGAGTCTAACAGATACAAACAGGAGTGATGAACAGGGAAAGAACCCAAATTATGGAACTGTGCACCTGCTGAATATGCAACGTTTACCTGTTGTTACTACAGAACTCAAAGAAACTCACTGGGGCTCCGCAGATGAAGAAGCCAACAAAGACTTAAAAACTGGCACTACAGGGAAATGACTAAAGACTGTAAGGCTGGACGGACAATGGATGATTATCTAGAAATGCATGAAAGGTGTCTTTAAAAAAAAACAAAAAGAAATGCACGAAAGGGTATTGTACAGGTACCGTGAAATTATCACCCATTTTCCTTAAGAAAACAATGGCTTTCTCAGGAAATAAGTAAAAATACAGCAGCTCAGTTAAGCAGAGCAATACAGGGTGTCCTGAGGTGGCACACGAGCCAAGTTCTATACTGCAGGGCAAATGAAGCTCTTCCTTTAAAAGGCGCCTGTCAGGCCACACGCCTGAACACTGACACACAGAAGGAGACACAGAGAAGGCCCTGCTCCTTTGTGTGTGGCAAAGAACCCAGGGGAGCAGACTACTTCTGCTGCTCAGTGAAGACTGAGCAGTGTCACCTAGATGGTGTAAAGGAAACAAGATTTGAAGCAGAGCCCCTCACCTTCCTTCTGGAGCACGACCACCACCTGGAAAGCAGGTAACCGGGGAAGGAGAGATTTGTATTTAAAACCAGACCAATGTTGTGGGTAACTCAAAATTTGTACTATTAAAGCTTTTTCTTTTTCAATAGAGAGTGTTTTAAAGTCCATATTTTAGGGGGAAAAAGACCCTGGAACCTATTGCCAAAGAATATGGTACCATCTTCCAGACAGACTTTTCAAGCAGCAAACATTTCTAGGGTTTCTAGGATGATCTGATGGGTCCTTGTAACGCTAGAATCCTATAAGACTTTTCAATGTATGATTTCTAATTTGAATGATTAAATTTTAACATGGCTACTCATTTAATACAAAGGTACAATACGAACATCAAAAATCAGATAACACATTATCTGATTATTGGTGATTATTTCTAGGCAAAAGAATTTAGTTACTGTTGTCTTGAAAGGATTTATATAAGAGAAACTAAAAAATCTTCTAGATCTTGCCAGAATAACACCAATAAACAGTCACACTTAAAATATGAGTAAGTCAGGGCAGTGGTTAAAGCCTGTAGAATCAACTATTGAGGAGGATGAGATGAGAGAATCACTTGAGACCAGGAATTTAAGACCAGCCTGAGCACACAGTGAGATTCTTGTCATTAAAAAATAAAATTAGGGGCTCCACACCTGTGGCTCAAGCAGCTAAGGTGCCAGCCACATATACCTGAGCTGGCAGGTTTGAATCCAACCTGGGCCCACCAAACAATGACGACTGTGACCAAAAAAAAAAAAAAAAATAGCCAGTTATAGCAGGTGCCTGTAGTCCCAGCTACTTGGGAGGTGGAGGCAGGAGAATTGCTTCAGCCCAGGAGTTGGAGGTTGCTGTGAGCTGTGATGCCATAGCACTCTACCCAGGGTGACAGCTTGAGGTTCTGTCTCAAAAAATAAATAAATAAAATTAGGTTGGTACAGTGACTCACACCTGTAATACCAAAACTTTGGGAAGTGGAGGAAGGAGGACTTCTTGTAGTTCAAGGTACAATGAGCTATGATCATGCCACTGCACTCCAACCAGGGTCATAAAATGAAAGACTCTGTCTCAAAAAAAAAAAAAATTAAAATATGACTAACTCTTCTTTTAAAATTCAAAGCATACCCATAAGTAATCAATATATAGATATAGAAGAAATAAAACGAGAAATATGATCATGAGAACTCTTGCCTCAACAATCAACTAAGTGCACGGGCACAGAAGGTGAAAAATTATAGTAAAAATAAGCAGAAGTTCAAGGAGGGGGTTCATACGCTGGGAAACTGGAATCCAGTGCAAATGACTGGAAAGTACCAAAATCTGAAGCGTCCAATTCCACTCAGGCAATAACCAAAGCAGATCAGATAGGAGCCAAAATATTTTCCATGCTTGAGAAAAGCAAGGCTTTTACTATGTGAATGAACATCAGGTTGTTGTGGGAATTTTTTTTGTTGTTGTTGCTTTGGGGGGGGGTTGTTTGTTTGTTTAAAAGAAAGGGAGAAGAGAGGTACTAGTCTCATTTGAAAATCTGAAGCTCCTCAAAAAAATGTGCATAGTCACAACATTTTGAATAAAAATGAGGCATTTCAGCCCTCATGAAATCCACTCAGAGTCAGGAAACTCTTAACAGTCCCAAACCAATGCAGGGGAGGTCAGGGACTGCAAAAACAAATCATCCCTGACCTCTGACCCCCTACCCCCACCAATTACTGACTGTTTTTGAGACTCTTTGTCCCTTTGGTAGAGTGCTGACACCACAGCTCACAGCAACCTCCAGCTCTTGGGCTTAGGCAATTCTCTTGCCTCAGTCTCCCAAGTAGCTGGGACTACAGGAACCCGCCACAACACCCAGTATTTTTGTTGTTGTTGTTGCAGTTTGTATGGGCTGAGTTTGAACCCTTCACCCTCCATATACGAGGCCAGTGCCCTACTCACTGAGTCACAGGTGCCGCCCTGTATTTGGCTGTTTTAAAAATGAAGGATAATTGCAGGGAAGGAGCAGCTTTAAATCAGAAAAATGCTTCAAGTAGTTAAGGATAGGAGGCAGTGGCCTGGGAGGTGGGTTTAAAGATACTTGGTGACAGCACACCAGCACTGTCCAACAAAAATATAATGCAAGCCACGTATGTAATTTTAGTGGCCACATTGTAAAGGCAAAACTGGTGAAATCTCAGTACTTTATTTAACCTCAAGTAATCAAAATATTACTATTCCAATATTTAATCTACATCAGATTAACAAAACATTGTTCATACTAAACTTTCCCAAAATCTGTTGTGCATTAGCATCCTTACAGCATATTTAGGGTAACTATCCACCCTGGTTAACCTGGGATTGAGGGGCTTTCTGGGACATAGGACTTTGAATGCTAAAGCTAGGGCAGGCCTGGCAAAGCAGGACAACTGGTCACTCCAGTATCTCAATTTGGATTAGCCACGTTTCAAGTGCTCTACAGCACACACACTGTACTGTACCAGACAGCACAGCTATCATCAAGCACCGCCACATGCAAAGCAAATTATGCACATTCCTTAAGCTTCACAACACACCTAAGAGAGGGATGCTGTCAGTTTCCGAGTTACAGATGAGGAAAGAAACAGAGGCAGGTCAAACCGCTCACCCAAAGTCTCACAAGTAGGGCAACCTAGTGTTAAGCCGGGGGTCTAAGAAAAGAAATGCTAAGATATGAGAGAAGGAGCACAAGTGGGAAGCTAGGAAAGTTCCAGAAAGGGAGCCAAGAGAAATGGTAGTAGGAAAGGCCCCTTTAGGAGGGGAGCAGAAGTACGAGGAGGAGGAAAAAGGCGGCAGGGAGTGCAGAAAACACCCAAAACTTACCGGGAGGGGTGGTGCAGTTTAGGAATGGGAAAGGAAAAGGAGAAAAGGTGTGGAGTAGAGTGTCTCAGAGAACAAAAATAACAGAAGGAGGGTGAAAAGGGAACAGGAGGAAAGATGGAAAGGGGAGGAAAGAGAAGGCAAAAACTATCCAGGGAGAAAGGAAGGGCCTAGGAGACAAAGACCGAGGGCGGGGGTGGGGGACAGGGAGGAGGATCAGTGACCGCGGCAGGTGACTGTTCAGAGATTTCACTAGGTGCTAGAAACTGCTTCACGATCTCAGTAGTGATCACCGGGCAGACTGCCTTTCCCATTTTTCATGTGAGGAGCCTGAGGAGGCCGAGCGGAGCCGCAAAGGCTGCCCCGCACCGAACCTCCGCGCTCGGGGGCCGCCCGGCCTACCTGTGCAGCGGCGGCAGGTCCTGAGCGTCGCTGGCCGGGTCCGGCGTGTTGGGGATGACGCCCAGGATGGTGCTCTGCAGCGACGTGCCCTTGAGCAGGCGGCTCCGCACCAGCTGCAGGTTGCGGGCCGAGTCCACGCTAGTGCGCATGGTGGAGCCGGGCAGCAGCACGCCCTCGTGGGTGAGCAGCAGCGGGAGCCGGCTGGGGATCTGGATGGGGCTCACCGACGACATGGCGACGCCCTTCGCGTTGGGGGGCTGTCAGGAGGAGACAGACAGACAGCGTCTCGCGGCCTCCCCGGCCACCGCGGCCGTCACCAGCCCTCACTGCCGCTCGCGCGCCGCGCTTCCGGCCGGCGCTACGGTCCGCCCGCAGGCTCAAACGCCGCGGCTTCGCGCTGCTCCGGGCCGTAGACATGCGAAGAGAGGCGCAGCACCTCCCTGCGACCCTCGCCTCCGTAGGGTGTACTCGCAGAGTGTTTGAGCATAGAGTGTGTATTCTTGAAATGTCTTTAACTTTTTATTCAAACTGGTTTTAGATCTACACAAATGTTACTACAGTATAGCAAGCTACAGAGTAGCTTTCGCCCAGCTTCCCGTGAGAGCATTTTACATAATCCTTCAAACGTCAAAACCAGGTTACCTCTTCCGCGGACCTTACCCAAATTTTGCCAGTTTTCTCACTAATGTCCTTAATTGGATGTGGTCCAGGGTCCAATCCACGATCCCACTCGCCCTTTTTTTTGTCGTGAGACGTCCTAGGTCTCCTCTAAGCTGTAACAATTATCGGATCTTTTGTCTTGTTCTTTGAAACCGCAATACTTTTTTTTTTTTTTTTTGAGACGGAGCATCAAGCTATCCCCCTGGGTAGAGTGCCATGGCATCACAGCTCACAGCAACCTCCAACTCCTGGGCTCAAGCGAGTCTCCTGCCTCCGCCTCCCAAGTAGCTGGGACCACAGGCGCCCGCCACAAGGCCCGGCCATTTTTTGGTTGCAGCTGTCATTGTTGGTGGTGGGCCCGGGCTGGGGATTCGAACCCGCCACCTTAGGTGTACGTGGCTGGCGCCTTAGCCGATTGAGTCACAGGCGCCGAGCCGAAACCGCAATACTTTTAAAGGATATCGGTCAGTTATTTTGTAGAAGATCCTTCAATTCGGTCTATCTGGCGATTCTGATGCTTAAATCAATTGTCTATAATTTGTGGCCTTGTGGGAGGGTGAAACGTCCTTCTTATTAATGATGATTTTAATCTTGATTAGTTGGCGAAAGGGACAGCTGACAGAGTTTTTCACTGTAAATCATATTTTTCTTTGTTATTAATAAGCATCTTGTGAGGATATAATTATCCTTTTACGAGTTAGAATTCTACTGTAAGAAAAAGCTATCCAATCTTCCCTATTTACTTACCCTGCTACTTATTTCCCTTAGTGTGGGTTCATGGATTTTTTTATGGGTTGTAATTCAATAGTATTATGTTTTTCTTTGCTTGAATTGTTTCAGATTTGACCATTGGGAATTCTTTCATGTTGGAATTTGAGCTGAATTTTGCAGGGGGAAATTGTTTTCCAGGTATGAATTCTAGCAATGCTCAATCCTAGGCGTTTGTGGAAGGACTGCTGCACCGGGCCCAGGGCTAATTGTGGAGGAGTAGGGAGGGTAACACAGAACAAGGTCCTGTGGCGCAGCGTGACAGACTCATCATCATTTGAATCTGAGAAAGGGCAGACGGAACTGTACATTCCTATGTGTGCCACAAAGGGAAGGATGAGGCAGGGCTGGGTGCTGCCCGGCAGACACAAAGGCAGGAACTTGAAAGCTCCTGCCTAAAGCTCTTTCTCTGGCAGGATCCCACCTTCTTTCATTCATTCACGCAACAATATTTTCATATTGCTTAATGTTTATTATCATAACCACTCACTAAAAATTATTTTTTGGACACCTGTGATATGCTAGACTCTGGTGCTGAGGGATAAATACATCAGAGAATAAGACAGACAAGGTGTCTGCTTTCATAAAGTGGACGTTCTAGTGGGACAAACAAGAAATAATCAAGGAAACAAATAAGGAAAAGTGTCTCTGGATTAAGTCCTTTAGATGGTCAAGGAAGGTCTCTCTGATGAGATGACGTTTAACTCAGCCCTGCACTCTCTGGAAGCAGCACTGCAAAGATCAGGGCAGTAATTTTCAGCCAGTGTGTCCTGGCACCTGGTTGCTGTGAGGGGATCTTAGATGTGCCACAAAAAAAATTTAAAGATCATTAATTATATTATTTTCAAAAGAAATTCAAAGCACAGTAAGTATATTTTTTAACTTTTTTTTTTGATCAACATAATTTTAAATGTGCTGCCGAAGTTTAAGTACAGGCTTGAGTGTGCCTTGAGATAATAACAGTTGGAAAACACTGGATCAGGGAGCGGGGGCTGAGACTGCTATTTCAGGCAGAAGCAGCAAGAATTACAAAGATACTGTGGCTAGAATAAATTTAGAGGGTCTGAGGAACCAGTTTCTGGAATATACTAAGTTAGAGACCTGCTAGTACCCAGGGTAGGGTCAGATTATAGAGCTCTGTGTAGACTTTGGTAAGGAGTTTGAATCTTATGCTAAGCCTAATGGAAATCACTGGAGATTTCAAGCAAGGACTAATGTTATCTGGTTTATGTCTTCAAAAGCTCATTGTGGCTGCTATGTAGAGTGGAAAATCAGGATTTACAATCATAAGCAGGGAGGTCAGTTAAGAATTAGTTGCAATTGTGCAGGCAAGGAGTGACCATGGCTCAGACTAGGAGCAGGGGGAGTCCAGGTGTGTTTGGCTGTAGCTTCAACAGGACGTGCTGATGGACTGAACACAAAGACTGAAGGGGAAACAGTCGAGAGGCACTGGGGCAGGGTTTTCCCACCTTTCTTATCTCGCAGTGCACCTGAACCTGTAAACTTCCACAGCATGCTTTAATTATGTTGATCAAAAAAATAAAGAGGCTCAGTGCCTGTGGCTCAAGCGGCTAAGGCGCCAGCTACGTACACCTGAGCTGGCGGGTTTGAATCCAGCCTGGACCCACCAAACAACAATGACAGCTGCAACCAAAAATAGATGGGTGCTGTGGCCAGTGCCTGTGGTCCCAGCTACTTGGGAGGTGGAGGCAGGAGACTCGCTTGAGCCCAGGAGTTGGAGGTTGCTGTGAGTTGTGAGCCATGGCCCTCTACCTAGGGTGACAGCTTGAGGCTCTGTTTAAAAAAAAAAAAAAAAAAGAGTAAAAAAATGAATATACTTACTGTGCTTTTTTTTGAAGATAATTTAATGAATGATCTTTAAAAAGTGTTGTGGCACACCTACGATCCTCTGATGCACCCCAGTGTGCCCCAGCACTTAGATGGACAATCACTGGGTGAGGACCTAGAGAGAAGTTGAGCTGATGGGCTCTGGATGTGGTCAGTAGGTTGCTGATCGCATCTCCGACTGTGTGTATCCTGTGCTCAGCTCTGGGGTGATACAGAGATGAAATATGCATTGCCAGAGCCAGAGGCACTCACCTTTTTGTCAAAGGTCTCTCCAGACTAAGGAGGGCTGGGTCACATTCTTTGAGGTTTCCAGTGTTTTAACAAAGAACTTAAAAAACGTCACAAGGCAGATCATGGTAGCTTATGACTGTAATTTCCAGGCCTCTGGGAGGCTGAGGCAGGAGAATCTCTTGAGCTCAGGAGATCAAGACCGGCCTGAGCCAGACCCTGTCTCTCCTCAAAAATAGAAAACTTAGCCTGGTGTGTGGCAGGTACCTGTAGTCCCAGCTACACTGGAGGCTGACGCAGAAGGATCCCTTGAGCCCAAGAGTTTGAGGTTGCTGTGAGCTGTGACGCCAGGTGCTGTAGCCTGGCAACGGAGTAAAACTGTCTCAAAACAAACAAACAAAAAACAAATAAATAAAAATCACCTCACAGACTTTATGGTATATTTTTAAAACATTTAAGTGTTTTAAAATGTTTAATGCTTTTAATATACACACATGCCCCAATAACAATAAATAATGTGGTGTTAGTATTCTGTTCATACAATAATGGCTGGACTTTTTTTTAAAGTTTATTTTTGGGAATTCATTGAGGGTATAAGAAATCAGGTTACACTGATTGCATTTGTTAGGTAAAGTCCCTCTTTTTTTTTTTTTGTAGAGACAGAGTCTCACTTTATTGCCCTCGGTAGAGTCCTGTGGCATCACACTGCTCACAGCAACCTCCAACTTCTTGGGCTTAGGCAATTCTCTTGCCTCAGCCTGCCAGGTAGCTGGGACTACAGGCGCCCACCACAATGCCTGGCTATTTCCTTGTTGCAGTTTGGCAGGGGCTGGGTTTGAATCTACCACCCTTGGTATATGGGGCCCACCCACTGAGCCACTGGTGCCGCCTTTGATTTTTTTAAATATAAATTTGTACTGCACTATAGAAGGTATGGCATGGGAATGGGCCTGGGTTTAACATTATTGCTTGGTGAACATCTTTTAGTCCTGTTACTACATCCCTTGATGGGCTGTGTCAGCTGACTTGGGACGCCACCAAGAATCCAGTGTGAAGTCTTTTTTTTTTTTTTTAATTAAATGTTAGCTGTGTACATTAATGCAATCATGGCAGTGTGAAGTCTTCTGTGAACCTATGGTTTTCCTGGATCCTTTCTGACAGGCATATTCTTTTCTTTATCCATCAAATATTTATTAAACATGTACTATATGCTGAGCACTAGTCTAGATGCAGGGATACATCAATGAACAAGGCGGACAAGGTCCGTGTGTGTGTGTGTGTGTGTGTGTGTGTGTTGAGATAGGATCTCACTCTGTGGCCCAGGCTAGACAGCCAGGAGCTAGCCTTGAGCTCTGGGTGATACCCTACTACCTCAGCCTCCCGAAAAGCTGGTATTACAGGCATCTACCACCACAGGTAGCTAATTTTTAACATTTTTGTAGAGATGGGGGGGGTCTCACTATGTTGCCCAGTCTGGTCTCAAACTCCTGGACTCCGGTGACCCTCCTACCTTGGTCCCCTAAAGTGTTGGGAGTACAGACATGAGCTGCCATGCCTGGCCCAAAGAGCTTACATGCTAATGAGGTAGGCAGAAAATAAACAAGCCAACAATGACATAAATGGGAATTTCAGAGAGCGATAAGTAAAGGAAATACAGCAGGAAAACCTGCAGGAAATCTGGCAGGGAGAGGGTGACATTAGACAGGGAGGTCTGGGAAGGCGACTCTGAGACCTGAATGGCAGGAATAGACCAGCTCCGCCAGGAGCAGGATCCAGAACATTTTTGGCAGAGATTAGGGGTAGTACGAAGGTCAGAGTAGGAAGAATCATCCCAGCTTCTGGAAGGGAAGGTAAAGTTCCTGAGCTGGGATGTGGGGATTCAGCCAGCAGCGAGATGGCCAGCTGAAGCTATTGGAACTGACAGAAGGAAATAAACCCGAGAGCTGGGAAAGCTGAACAGAACAGGGTGAGAAAGAACAGAAGAAGAGGACCAAGTCCCTGACTCCCTCAGGGCCTGGCTTGCAGGAGCTTCTGCCTCCTTGCCCTGGGCACTTCCTCAACCCCCATGTGCACTTTCTGGTCTTGAACTCTGGACCCTACTGGGTGAGTGGGGAGAATGAGGAGGAAATAAATCAGCTCCCATCCTGTTCACAGGCTTTTCCTCATATGTAAATGGCTCACGTCTATACCAAGTTTGCGTCATGGCCTTCGCATATGGAAAAGAGAACACGGGGTTGGAAGCCTCTGTTTCCTCTGTTTAATCTCCAGGCCTGTCCTGCTCCCCACCCCAAGCATGGTGATGGTCTTGCCACTAATGAGAGTGAAAAAGCTCAGTTCCAGGTTTCTCCTGAGAGGACAGCTGGGTGAGAAGGGCACAACTGTTCAGGGCTGCTGGAGGAAGCCTTCAGGGAATTCCCCGGGCCAGAGGGAGGCCCAGGCCAGTGTGTGGCTGAGCTCCAGTTCCATCGCGAAATTCCTGTTCTGCAAACATATCCAGCTCACATATTTGCATTTTCTTTATTTCATTTGGTTTAGTTTTCCCTGTTGTCAGTTTCCTGGACAAAAGCCATGTGGGGAAGAGGAACACTTAAGAAACCAGCTCAGTCCCTATGCAGTTGCCCCTGAATAAACCAGGGCGGCAAATTGCACTGCAGCAGAATCTGAATAGCTGCCCACCTCCCACACTGCTGACCACCTGCCCATACTGACCACCTCCCACACTGCTGACCACCTCCCCACACTGACCACCTCCCACACTGCTGACCACCTGCCCACACTGACCACCACCCACACTGCTGACCACCTCACCACACTGACCACCTCCCACACTGCTGACCACCTCCCCATACTGACCACGACCCACACTGCTGACCACCTCCCCACACTGACCACCTCCCACACTGCTGACCACCTCCCCACACTGACCACCTCCGACACTGCTGACCACCTCCCCACACTGACCACCTCCCACACTGCTGACCACCTCCCCATACTGACCACCTCCCACACTGCTGACCACCTCCCCACACTGACCACCTCCCACACTGCTGACCACCTCCCCATACTGACCACCTCCCCACACTGCTGACCCCCTCCCCATACTGACCACCTCTCACACTGCTGACCACCTCACCATACTGACCACCTCTCACACTGCTGACCACCTCCCCATACTGACCACCTCCCCATACTGACCAGCTCCTCACACTGACCACTTCCCACACTGCTGACCACCTCCCCATACTGACCACCTACAACACTGCTGACCATCTCCCCACACTGACCATCTCCCCACACTGACCACCTCCCCACACTGCTGACCATCTCCCCACACTGACCACCTCCCCATACTGCTGACCCCTCCCACACTGACCACCTCCTACACTGAACACCTCCCACACTGACTACCTCCCCACACTGACCACCTCCCACACGGACCACCTCCCTACACTGACCTCCTCCCCACACTGACCACCTCCCCACACTGACCACCTCCCACCCTGACCACCTCCCCACCCTGACCACCTCCCACACTGACCACCTCCCTACACTGACCACCTCCCACACGGACCACCTCCCTACACTGACCACCTCCCCACACTGACCTCCTCCCCACACTGACCACCTCCCCAAACTGACCACCTCCCTACACTGACCACCTCCCCATACTGACCTCCTCCCCACACTGACCACCTCCCCACACTGACCACCTCCCACAATGACCACCTCCTTACACTGACCACCTCCCCACACTGACTACCTCCCTATACTGACCTCCTCCCCACACTGACCTCCTCCCCATACTGACCTCCTCCCCACATTGACCACCTCCCACACTGACCACCTCCCTAAGCTGACCTATAGACTGGACATGCACACGTCTGGTCAGCACAGCAGGCCTAGCTCCTTATGTTGAACACCTCTGTGTGTTGACCAGTTTGTTAGTCCCGTGGGTGGTCAGTTTACAGAAGTCTACTGTGTATGTGAATGGTAAGAGGAAAATTTCATTTCTTCGGTTTGTTTCTAAGAATCTGGATTTACTTATAATCCTTCACTTGCTGGTTAATAAGGGGAAAATAATGTCTTCAAGTGGTACTTTCTGGCTCTCCCACCTGGGGACTCCTGGAGTTGCTGGGCCTCACCTACCCTGGCTGTGAAGGCGCCATCCTCCCCTCCAGGGTCCACAACTGCCACTCGTTTGCAGTCTGCATTGTCACCAGGCCACCTCTTGCAAGCTCCTTATCCAGACTTTTAGCAACTTCTGTGCCTATCTATGCCACGGGGCCAGGAAAGCTAACCCCCAGGCCCAGCCAGCCGTAGTCCACAGAGCCCTTATAAGTGAATTGGAAAAGATGTCCCTAGTGGGCGGAGGAGTTAGTAAAAGTCACCACTTTTTCAAGATGACGTGCCGGTGAGCTGATGGAGCCTGTTCATACTGGCTCATGAGAACCAGTGGTTGGATATTCAGGAATTCTGAGACCCCAGTTGTTAAACATAAACATCAATAAAAATTAAATTGTGTAAACTTATAGTTAAATTATATCAACTTGAGGGGAGTCCTGAGCAAGGCCAGGCCGGGCAGACGCCCGGGGCACTGCCTGGCGCTAACAAAGGGAGCGGGCTACCGGCCGGCATGATCTCGGAGTGGGCCGGCCGCCGCAAGAGTGCAGCAAGGGAAACTGAGGCCCAGAGAAGAGAAATTACTTGCCCAGTGATACATGGATTAAAGTCCGAGTCGTAGCTGTGTCCTTCACCAGGCAGTGTGCTGTGTGTCCACGCATTGTCCTGTTGAGTGGGAGTGTTCACTGAGCTCTTTCTACGTCCAGGGGTAGAGCCAGTGGTGCAGAGCCCTGCAGTCAGCAGCCCTGGGACAAGCAGTGGATGTCATGGAACCCAGCTGAAATGGCCTGACCCCCTTGAGCCCGTCCCAATCCCTGGTCCCAGGTCTCCATCCCAGTGCTGAGATGTTTTTTGATCATCCTGAGAAAAATGAGCCTTGGCCTCCAGGCCTGATAACGCGAGCCTCTTTTTTTTTTTTTTTTTTACAGTTTTGGCTGGGTCCAGGCTTGAACCCGCCACCCCCAGTATATGGGACTGGCGCCCTACTCCTTGAGCCACAGGCACTGCCCCTGAACACATCTTCATTATGATTTATACCAACCTGAAGAAAAAATTCAGCTGCTGTGTCCTTGCTTTTCTCCTGTTCGTAGTCATCTGTGTATGGAAGGAAAAAAAGAAAGGGAGTTACTATAATTCCTTTAAATTGCCAGCCAAGGAATTCCAGGCATTAGAGTATCTGGTGAAACCAGCCGCAGGGTCTGAGTCCCAGTCTGCGTCCTTGATCAGCACCCAGGACCCCCACAGAGGCAGCCAGGCCCCCAGCAGTGTCAGGGGCCCAGCCAAGGCTAAACCCGAGGCCTCCTTTTACGTGTGGAACAAGGACAGCTCTTCCAAAAACCTTATCCCCAGGCTGCAGAAGATCTGGAAGAACTATCTCAACATGAACAAGTACAAAGTGTCCTATAAGGGGCCTGGGCCAGGTGTCAAGTTCAGTGCAGAGGCCCTGTGCTGTCACCTCCGGGACCACGTGAATGTGTCCATGGTGGAGGCCACAGATTTTCCCTTCAACACCTTCCTGTGGGAGGGTTACCTGCCCAAGGAGAACATTAGGACCAAGGCTGGGCCTTGGGGCAGGTGTGCTGTTGTCTCCTCAGCAGGATCTCTGACGTCCTCCCAGCTGGGCCAAGAAATAGATAGTCATGATGCAGTCCTGAGGTTTAATCGGGCACCCACGGCCAACTTCCAACAAGATGTGGGCACGAAAACTACCATTCGCCTGATGAATTCTCAGTTGGTCAGCACAGAAAAGCGCTTCCTCGAAGACAGTTTGTACAATGAAGGCGTCCTGATTGTGTGGGACCCATCTGTGTACCATTCAGATATCCCAAAGTGGTATCAGAATCCGGACTATAATTTTTTTGATAACTACAAGAGCTATCGTAAGCTGCACCCCGATCAGCCCTTTTACATCCTCAAGCCCCAGATGCCCTGGGAGCTGTGGGACATCCTCCAAGAAGTCTCCCCAGAAGAGATTCAGCCAAACCCGCCATCTTCCGGGATGCTCGGTATCATCATCATGATGACACTCTGTGATCAGGTGGATATTTATGAGTTCCTCCCATCCAAGCGCAGGACTGAAGTGTGCTACTACTACCAGAAGTTCCTTGACAGCGCCTGCACCATGGGCGCCTACCACCCACTGCTCTTTGAGAAGAATTTGGTGAAGCATCTTAACCAGGGCACAGATGAGGACATTTACCTGCTTGGAAAAGCCACACTGCCAGGCTTCAGGACCATTC
>CAUYQV010182189.1:0-12631 GCA_963574575.1 Galagoides demidoff
GGCGCCTGTGGTCCCAGCTACTTGGGAGGCGGAGGCAGGAGACTCGCTTGAGCCCAGGAGTTGGAGGTTGCTGTGAGCTGTGATGCCATGGCACTCTACCCAGGGGGATAGCTTGAGGCTCCGTCTCAAAAAAAAAAAGAAGTTTTGAAATGTACCATTGCATTATGCACATTAGGTGAGGTCTCCCCAAATACCTTTCCTACTCCCGACTTCCCCCCTCCCCTCCCCTCTTTCTCTTCTCCCCTCTTACTTTCTAGACTGTAGTTATGTTTTACCATTCATATGACTGTGTAGGTAATTATATATTGATTTCATAGTAGTATTGAGTACATTGGTTACTTTTTATTCCACTCTTGAGATACTTTACTAAGTAGAATATGTTCCAGCTCCATCCAGGTAAACATAAAAGATGTGAAATCTCCATATTTTTATGGCTGCATAATATTCCATGGTGTACATTTACCATAATTTTTTAATCCATTCATGGGTAATGGGCACTTGGGCTGCTTCCAGGACATGGCAGTTATCAATCGGGATGCAATAAACATTCTGGTGCAAATGTCTTTGTGGTAAAATGATTTTTGATCATCTGGGTATATACCTAGTAGAGGAATTGCAGGATCCAAAGGTAGGTCTACTTTTAGTTCCTTGATTTTTCTCCAAACTTCTTTTCAAAAAGGCCATATTAGCTTGCATTCCCACCAGCAGTGAAGAAATGTTCCCTTCTCTCCGCAAGAGTTCACTTTTCTCTGCATCATCATTAGCATCTGTTAATTTTTGTATTTTGATGATAGCCATTATAACTGGGGTAAGATGATATCACATTGTGGTTTTAATTTGCACTTCCCTAATGATTAATGGTAGTGTTGAACATACTTTCATGGACCTGTTGGCATATGTAGATATTTTTTGGGGGGAGGGGGAGACAGGGTCTTACTCTGTTGTCTTAGAAGGACTTAGCATGAGCATAGTTCATTACTACCTCAAACTCCTAGGCTCAATTGGTCCTCCTGGCTCAGCCTCCCACTTAGCGGAGACTGTAGATGTGTTTAACTATGCCCACATGATTTTTAAATGTTTTGTAGAGACAGGGTCTTGCTATGTTATCTCGTTTTGTCTAAAACTCAGGGCTCAAGGGACCCTCTCAGGGTCCAAAACTGCTAAGATTATAGGTGTGCACCACTATTCTGGGCTTGTATATTTTCTTTTGAGATATATCTATTTGGATCCACTTTTTTTTTTAATAGAGACACAGTCTCACTTTATTGCCCTTGGTAGAGTGTTGTGGCATCACACAGCTCACAGCAACCTCCAACTCCTGGGCTTAGGCGATTCTCTTGCCTCAGCCTCCTGAGTAGCTGGGACTACAGGTGCCTGCTACAACGCCTGGCTATTTTTTTGTTATAGTTTGGCCGGGGCTGGTTTGAACCCACCACCCTCTGTATATGGGGCCGGCACCTTACTCACTGAGCTACAGGCACTGCCTTATTTAACTTTTCTTTTCTTTTCTTTTTTTCTTTCTTTCTTTTTTTTTTAAGAGACAGAGTCTTCACTTTCTTGCCCTTGATATGGTGCTCTAGCGTCACAGCTCACAGCAACCTTCAGCTCTTGGGCTTAGGTGATTCTCTTGCTTCAGCCTCCCGGGAAGCTGGGACTACAGGCACCCACCACAACGCCCAGCTATTTTTTTGTTGCAGTTAGGCCGGGGCTGGTTTTGAACCCGCCACCCTCGGTATATGGGGCCAGCGCCCTACCCACTAAGCCACAGGTGCTGCCCTGATTTGTGTATGTTTATCCATCATTACATTCCTGGGATAATTTCCACTTGAACATGGTGTATTATCTTTTTGATGTGCTGTAGGATTCAGTTTGCTAGTATTTTGGTAAGGATTTTTACATTTATGCTTATTAGGGATATTGGGCTATACTTTTGTTGTTGTTACATCTTCATCTTTTTTTTTTTTTTTTTGGAATTAGGGTAGTACTGTCCTTATAGATGAGTTAGAATTCTCTCCTGTTTGACATTTTTGAAAAAGTTTTAGAATTGATGTAAGTTTTCTGAAAGTATGGTACAATTCAACAGCAAAGCCATACGGTTCTGTACTTTTCTTTGTTGGGAAACGTCTTATTACTGATTTAATCTCATTACCTATTTTTGGTTTGTCCAGTTTTCTTTTTCTTCCTGATGAAATACTGGTGAGTTGTATTTGTTTAGAAATTCATCCATTTCATCTAGGTTTCCCAGTTTATTAATGTATAGTTTATAATAGTCCCTGAATGTCTATTTGTGCTTCTATGGTATCAGTTATACACATAACATCATTTTTTTGTGTGTCTAATTTTGTTTATGTTGTTATACTCTCTTTTTCTTGGTTGGTTTAGGTAGTGGTTTATCAATTTTGTATATGTGTGTATGTATGTATGTGTTTTTGAGACAATGTCTAACTCTGTCACCCTGCAAGGGTTGGGTGCCTTGACATTCTAGCTCACAGCAACTTCAAACTCTTGGACTCAAGCCATCCTCTTGCTTCAACCTCCCACATAGCTGTGAGTACAGGTGACTGCTACAAAACTGTCCATTTTTTTTCTATTTTTAGTAGAGACTGATACTTGCTTTTGCTCAGGCTGATCTCAAACTCCTGAGCTCAGGCTGTCCACCTGCCTTAGCCTCCCAGAATGCTAGGATTACAGATGTGAGCCACTGTGTCTGGCCTATCAATTTTTTTTTTTTTTTTGGCTGGTGCTGCCAGAAAAAAAAGCCGGTGCTTTTTTTTTTTTTTGAACCTGCCACCTCCGGCATATGGGGCCAGCACCCTACCCTTTTGAACCACAGGCACTGCCCCTGGCCTATCAATTTTATTTGACTTAAAAAAAAAGGCAACTTTTCATTTTGTTTATCTTTTATATTGTTTTTTCAGCACTATTTCATTTAGTTCTGCGCTTACCTTTACTATATTTCTTTCTTTATACTAGTTTTGGGTTTGGTTTTTGTTTTTTGAGTTCCCAAAGTCCATCATTAAATTATCTGACATCCTAATTGTTTAATGTAGGCACTGTTTTTGCTATATGCCAGAGGTTTTGTTATTCTCTGCTTTTATTTTCATTTGTTTCAACACATTTTTATTTTTTTTCTTAATTTCTTCATTGTCTGAATGGTCACTCAAGAATATGTTGTTTAATTTCCAGATATTTGTACAATTTCTAAAGTTCCTCTTTTGATTTCTAGTTTAATTCTGTAATAGGGGCAGCTACTTCATAGGATTCTGACTTTTAAAAATTTGTTGAGGCTTATTCTGTGGCTTACCATATTGTTTATCCTGTTCCATGTGCTGATGAGAAGAATGTGTGTAATTCTGCAGCTGTTATATAAAATTTTCTGTTAATGTCTGTTAGGTCCAGTTCATCCTCGTTTTAGTTTGCTGATATTCTGCTATTTCTTTGTTGATTTTCTGCCCATTAGGGTTGTCCAACCTTGTCTCCTTTCTGCTGCACTTTGTAGGAAATTGAGCTTTCTTAGGCCACACACTAAATACAAAATCACTAATGAAAGCTGATGAGGAAAAAAAGTTTCCATGTATTTTTTTGGTGATATTTGACACTCCAGATAAACATTCTTAAATAATCTGCATGGGGTCCTGAGGCCATAGTCAGGACACTCCTGGGATGATCTGTCCAATGCTGAAAGAGGCATGTTGAAGTTTTCTCTGTCATTTTGTTCGAGTTACCTCTCTCTTTAGATCTATTAATATTTTCTTTATGTATGTGGGTGCTCCAGTGTTGGGTATAAATATATTTAGACTTGCTATATCCTCTGACTAAATTGATACCTTTGTCATTATATAATATTTTTCTTTGCCTCTTTATACTGGTTCAACTTAACGTTTGTTTTATCTGATTTAGCTACTTCTGTTCACTTTTGGTTTTCTGTTTATATGAAACATCTTTTTCCATCATTTTACTTCTGGTTTAAATGTATCTTTATAGGAGATGTGAGTTTCTAGTAGGCAGCAATAGTTAATTCATTTTGTTGATCTGTTCAACCAATCTATATATTTTAAATCTGTTTACATTACCTGTTATTATTAATATATCAGTACTTTTTCCTGTCATTTTGTTATTTGGGTTCTGGTTGTTTGTACATGCTTTGTTCTTTTCTTTCTCTCTTGTTGTTAACCATTGCTATTTGGTGTTCTCTAGTGTAAACATTTATGTCAGTCTGTTCCCTTTTTCATTTGTATGTTTGTTCTACCAATCAGTTTTATACTTTTGTGTGTTTTCATGATGGTAGGTTATTGTTCTTTCACTATCAGATGTTGGAATTTCTTAACTATTTCTCAGAGGACTGATTTAGCGGTGATGATTTCCTCACTTTTTGCTTCTCTGTGAAACTCTATTTCTCTTTCATTTATGAAAAATAACTTTGTTGAGTGTAGTATTCTTGGCTGATAGTTTTTTTTTCTTTAAATATATCATTTCATTCTCTCCTGGTCTATAGGCTTTCCGCTATGAAAGATCCTCTTAGTCTAGAGATGGTTCTCTTATATGTGATTAGATGCTTTTCTCTTGCTCTTTTGAGAATTCTCTCGTTATCTTTGACTCTTGACAGTTTCAATATTATGTGCTGCGGAGAAAACCTCTTTGGATTCTATCTATTTGGAGAATCTCTTAGCTTTTTCTGTCTGTATGTCTAAATCTCTTGCTAGACTTGGAAAGATTTAAGCTATTAGTTCATTAAATAAGTCTTCTATGCCATTGTCTTTCTCTTCATTTTATGGAACCCCTAAAATTCAAATATAAAGTGACCAGATACATCAGATAGGCTTTGTTCATTCTTTTTTGTTCACTTTTGTCTAATTGGATTATTTCAAAGTCCTGTCTTCAAATTCTGAAAGTCTTTCCTCTGCTTGATCTAATCTATTGTTGGATTTCTCAAAATTATTTTTTTATTTCATGTATTGCGTTCTTTAATTTCAGGATTTCTTTCTGGTGTTTCTGTCTCTGTGGTGAATTTCCCATTAATACCTTGAATTCTTTTTCTCATGTCTTTGTATTGTTTCTGTGTGTTCTCTCATATCACTCTGAGCTCTTTTTAATGTAATTATTTTGAATAATTTTTCTTAAAGTTCATAAATTTCTTTTCCATTGAGATCTGCTGCTAGAGATTTACTGTCTTCCTTTGTAGCTGTCATATTTATTTGCTTCTTCACATTCTTGGGTACTTTTGTTGATATTTGTTGCAGGTGGTATAATAATCACCTCTTCCAATTCTTTGGATTGGCATTCATAGGGGAAGATTTTTTCATTATGGTATATTTATCATGATGGTTGTGTGGGTATTTTGCCTATAATTCTGGGTGCATTCAGTGGTGTAATCTCTGTATGATTTCTTTAGCTATAAACAGTGTCAGTGATGTCACAGATTCATCAGTGGCTTAGGTTGGAGTTGTTGTTGGAAGCTGTCATAAGGTTTTTTCTGGAAATGAGCGTGCCAAGTGGGACATTCCTTACGTTGCCATGGGGGCAGTAGTACACCAAACATGTCTGTTCTTGGTCACTAACATGGCATTTGTGGGCTCCAGTGTTAGCATTTCCAGGCAGGCTGATTCTTGGGCTTCCAGGTGGCTGCCAGCAGTGGCAGCAATGGGATGGACAGGTGAGTGGGATCTTGGGCCCCAGTGCATCATGTATGGTGTGGGTGATATTTGTAGTAGTGGCAGGATAACCCCTGGGCTCTCAGGGAATTCTTGCTGATGTTAGCCTTGGCTGTGAAGAGGTAAGAGAGCTCATCTCTGGCGCCTACCTGATACAGGCAAGTGTGTACTGATGGTGGTGGTTATGGCAAGTTTAGTGGGCCTCTACTCAAGTCTCTAGGGAGAATGCATGTATTCCAGTAGGGGAGTCCCCTGTGTGGCATGCTTCAGTAGGGGGCAGTGAGTGAGAGGCAGTGCCAGGATTGATGGACCAGTGGTATATTTGGATGTAGGCCATGATGAGCAGAGTGGGGTGTCCTACAGCTCTGAGTAGGGAGAGGCCAATTTCAGGGTCTAAGCAAGTATGAAATGGCTCTGTTGTTTTGGGGTAGAGTTTCTGTTACTGGGAGATGCTTCATTTCCAGCAACAGGGTACATGAAGAACCTGTTCTCATGACACAGTACACAACAACCATGCTGTTGCTGGGGACAGGGTTGCTAGCAGTGGTGGCAGCCTCACTTAGAAAGGCACCTTTCATGATCTAAGGAGCAAACACTTTAGTCCTGGCGGGAACAGCAGTGGTGGTGACAATGGGTAGAGAGAACCTATCCTCAGAACGTGTGCTAGTATGTAGTGGCTATGTAGCTGGTACAGCTAAGATTGCTGTCAGGAGCCTGGTACAGGTAATTCTCATGCTCTGAGGAGCAGGAACTGTGGTTTTCTTTGTCCTGGGGATAACCTCAAGGGTATTCTTTACCACTCCATTCCTTGGGATATCTTACTCCATGTGGACTAGAGTACTAAGGTCACTGCCACACTGCTGGGTCCAGCTGGTGTTACAGTGAGGTAGCACTCTGACACAAGGGTTATCAGTTGCACACCAAGAGTGTGGAGATGCAAGTGCTATGGGACCAGAGCAGGATGCAGTCTGCTGGGGGCTGGGCTTTCCACAGGGCACTGTGCTTTCCCTGCTTAGGTCTCAAGCGATATCTAGGACCCTGTGTGAGTTCCCTCTCTGAATCAAGCCATTTAATAGCCTCCAGGAAACTCCCTCTGTTAGTCTCAGGGCCTATGATGATTGAGGGGCTTTCCCATGGCTAGGATTACAGAAGTCCATGGTGGGATGTTGACTTATTGGGTGTCACTCACTCACACTGTCCCCACATTAGGGAGCCTCTTTAGGCTCTTAGTCTATCCTAGCCAAGCAGGCTACCTTGCTTCCCTCTCCTTCCTTCCCTTATATGTTTCCTCTCATTTTGCTGTTAAATTCCAGTGTTCTCTCACAGATGATATGTTCAAAGTGTAATTACTGGCTCAGCGCCTGTAGCTCAGTGGCTAGGGCACTGGCCACATACACCAGGGCTGGCGGGTTTGACCCCAGCCTGGGCCTGCCAAACAGCAATGACAACTACAACAAAAATAATAGCCAGACGTTGTGGCAGATACCTGTAATCCCAGCTACTTGGGAGGCTGAGGCAAGAAAATTGCTTAAGCCCGAGAGTTTGAGGTCGCTGTGACCTGTGATGCCACTGCACTCTACCTAAGGCAACATAGTGAGACTCTGTCTCAAAAAAAAAAAGTGTGATTATCTACTCATTATTTTGTTTCTTCTTTGCAGAGGCAATGTTCTAATATCTGTAGTTAGCCATCTTGACCATTTCCTGTAATAGTTGACCTTTTTAACTTATAGCAGAAGAAATTTCATACAATGCAATCTGTTATCATTAATATATAAATGTAATTTATATATATTTAGTTACAACAACATGTTTTATATTCATAATATAACCATAAAATATAAAATAAGCATACTATACAAATACAAAATTATATAATTTATATATATAATCTAGTGTATCTAAATATATTTATAAGATAAATACTATATACAGTGTGTAATATTAGAATATAAGTTATATAAGTATATATAATAGCTGTCTATATTAATGTACTATAGTATTCTATTATATCTTATATTATTATATATAATTAACAATTATGAAAACACATTATTGTATATTACCATATCACACAATGCCCCTTCACTGTCCTGATGTGAAATTTATTTTTATTTTTATGTTTTTTATTTTTAATTAATTTTATTTTATTTTTGAGGCCGAGTCTCTCAGTCACCTTGGGAAGAATGCTTTGGCATCAGCCTAGCTCACAGCAACCTCAAACTCTTGGGTATAAGTGATCTTCCTGTCCCTCCCAAGTAGCTGGGACTACAGGCATCTGCCATTATGCCCAGTTAGGTTTTTCTTTTTTTTGGTAGAGAGGCAGTCTTGCTCTTTTTCAGGCTGACCTCGAAGCCCTGAGCTCCAGCAATCTACCTGCCTCAGTCTCCCAGAGTGCTAGGATTACAGGCGGGAGCCACCGTGCCTGGCCTGATGTGAAATTTATAATGTGATTTACCTATGCCTCATTTTAAAAAATCAATTTAATGACCTTACTTTAATATATACATGAAATAAAAGTAATTTATATTGACATAATCTATATAATATATGTAATATCTTGAGGAATACAGAAGAATTAAATAAGTGTGTAATTAATATAATTGGTAGTATTAGTAGTAATAGGAAGGACTTACTGAATATTTTCTGTGTGTGCTGTTCTCAGCACTCGCTGATGTGTGTACATCTCTGCATATAGTCTCCGAGACCTCAGTTGACTAGATCATACCTCACTAGAGCCCTCTGTTAAATGCCCGTTATTCCCACCTGCATTCCTTCCCCTTGTAAGATAACTTTTTAGTTAACTAATTTTTTTTTTCAAAATACTTAGCTATATATGTAGGAGTTTCAATATTGGATGGAATGGTGGTTACCTTGCAGCATGGGTTTGAGATAAGAAACCATGTGTGCTGGAGAAAGGTGACATTAGCAATATCTGTCGTGTTTTATTTCTTTAATAAAACAAAGCTAGTGAAAGTGAATTGGAAAAAAAGTTAACATTAATTTGGATGGTGAGATCATGAGAGTCTGTAATATTATTCATTTTAGTTCTCTGTTAACTTTGAAATTAAATAAAAAAGAAGTTCACCAGGGGAAATTTCTCCAGTGAGCATGTATGCAGTTTATCTTCTTGACTGTAGACCTCAGCAACCATTAGATAATCCATTTTATTGGTGCACGGTTAGAGCTTGTCTGCTTTAACACCTTAACTTCTTTGAGGAATAGAAACTGGCTTTCCCCAAATAAGGTGTCTTCTTAATGAGGCAGAGGTGGAATGACAACCCAGATTTTTTGATCCCCAGCCAGCTCTATACTATTTTTAGCACCTTGGAATTGGGGTCCAGGATAATGACCTCACAGGTTTGACAAATCTTCAGTCAGTTCAGAAAGATTTCATTCTGTTCATAGTTCTCTACTTACTATGGCAGAAAAGTGTATTTAGATGTTCTGGAAAAGATTTGCAACAATCCAAAGGTTAATTTCCATCTAATGTGAAAATTAGATAACCAAAGCAATTAAGCCTGTTAATACTTAATTGTGTGAGTTCTCACAGGGCGAGAATATATGCAACTGGCCTTCTTTATCCTCAGGTTCTGCATCTATAGATTCAACTAATTGTGGATTAAACATGTTTAAAAAAAACATTAAAAGCAATAATATAACAATAAAAATAATACAAGAAAAGACAATACAAGGTAACTATTTATAAAGCATTTACTTAGTATTTGGCTTCATAAATAATCTAGAGATAATTTAGAGTATAGAAGAGGATAAGTGTAGGTTATGTTGAAATATTATTTCATTTTATATGTGGGACTTAAGCATCTGAAGATTTCAGTTTTTTAGGGGTAGAGGGAATCCTGACACCAATCTGCTGTCATACTGAGGGATGACTATAAATCTGTACTTATAAGGCCTACTAATTGTTTGATTTGGGCAGTGGTGAGGGGAGATGGAGGATTGAAAAAAGAAAAAGAAAAACAGAAGTAGTATCTGACTTTGACGAAAGTACAAATCAGCATGGTGGGAAAACCAAGATGGCACTTCTAACTTAAAACCTATGTTAATTAATGTCAGGGCATGACTAGGAATTGGTTAGAATAAGCATGGAAGTTGGAAGAAATGGTATGAGGGAGGAGACAGGAAAGGGGCAGGTGGGCAACGGCTCACAACATAACTGCTTTCTTACAATGTGCATTATATGGGACAAGGAGGGTGGAGGTCAGCCTGTCTTGAGGAAAAAAATTTTCTTTGAGAGTGGTAAACAAATGCTTTGATAGGGTAGGGATGATTTGGAAAGGCTTGGGTGGTAGATTTGGTGTAAATTTTGAATTCTGGAATAGGGGAATGGCAGAGAGATTTAGTTTGTTATTCCTATTTCTCATGACACTAACTAATGGAGACATGGCAGTCTTATGTTAGCTTAAACACATGCTGTAAATTGGGCCTGATCCTGTGACATTTCTATCAGAATTTGGACATATCTCTTCTTTGGTTGATTGAGGAGCAATGGTAAAAATCTTATGGCATCTTTGACAAATACAAACAGCTTTTGATTATCAGCAAATTTGGGAAAAATTATATATATGATTTGATCCCATAAAGATTTAATAAGAATCTGCTGTGTTTAATATATTGGGCCTTGTCTTAGGACAGTGGTTCTCAGCCTTCCTAATGCTGCAACCCTTTAATACAGTTCCTGTGGGTCTTTGTTGAGAACCGCTGTCCTAGGGATATAGAGAAAATGTGAGACTCATTTAACTGTGAAAGAGCTGTGTAGACAAACACATGTCAAGAGCATGACAGGATAGAATTCAAATGGGGCAGTGAAGTATAGTTTCATGGAAGTGGCATTTGAAACTGCGTCTTTGAAAGTAAATAAGATCTCAATAGACAGCCATAGAGGCAAAACCTATTCCAGTGGGAGGAACCAGAAGAGCAAAGAAAAGTGAATGGCCTGTTCATGGTATGGTGAGTATTTGACTGAAGTATAGGATGTCTGAAGAGTTGTGGCTTGAGGCTGAGAAGACAGACAGCCCTCAGGGAACCAGAGGAGTTTGGCTTAGAGATTTGCAAACAGAAATCCAATGAAGGGTATGTTTAATTTTTTTTATTAGCATAAGGGTACATACAAGTTAGGGTGGGTTGTTTGCCTTTGTAAGGTCAAGTCCGTGTTATAGTTGAGTCCAGGAATTGCCTTGTCTACCCTTAAGTTGTAGCCAATAGGTGGGAGCTTATAAAACCCTTTTCTCCTACTTTCCTCTATCCACTTCTTGAATTTGTGTTTTTCTCTCTTGTGGGACTGTAGATGACTATTCATCTACTAGTTCCAAATCAATATTGAGTATATGGAATGTTTACTTTTCCATTCTTGAGATACTTTACTAAGGAGAATGTTCTTCAATTCTATGCAGGTAAAATACAAAAGATATTAAAAAACTCCTTTTTTCTTTCTTTTTCTTTTTCTTTTTTTTTTTTTTTTTGAGACAAAGTCTCACTATGTCGTCCTCCATAGTGCGCTGTGGTGTCATAGCTCGCAGCAACCTCAAATTCTGGGGCTTAAGCGATTCTCTTACCTCAGCCTCCTGAGTAGCTGGGACTACAGGTGCCCTCCACAATTCCCAGCTGTTTTTTGGTTGTAGTTGTCACTGTTGTTTAGCAGGCCTGGGCTGGGCTTGATCCTGCCAGCTTTGGTGTCTGTGGCCGGCGCCCTACTCACTGAGCTACAGGTGCCAAGACAAAACTCCATCTTTTTTAAATTTCAGATTAATATGAGGGTACAAATGTTTAGGTTGCATTGTTTTCATTTCTAAGATAAAGTTCAAGTTGTAGTTGAGCACTTTACCCCACAGCCTGGCTAAACACGCTCACATTATGCACATTAGGTGAGAACCCGCCAATTGCCTGCCCTGTCCCCCCTTTCTCTCTCCCTCTTCTGATCTCTCCCTTGCTAGACAATATGTGTGTTTTTCTTCTGTGTGGGCATGTAGTTGTTTATATATTGGTTTCATATTAGTATTAAGTACATTGGATGCTTTTTCTACCATTCTTGTGATATTTTACTAAGAAGAATGTTTTTAAACTCTATCTAGGTAAATACAAAAGATGTAAATTCTCTATCTTTTCATATGGCTGAATAGTACTTCATGGTATACATATACCACACTTTGTTAATCCATTCATGGCTTAATGGGCACTTGGGTTGTTTCATGTATTAGCAATTGTGAATTGAGCTGAAATAAACATTCTGGTGCAAATGTCCTTGTGGTAAAATGAGGTTTTTTCTTCTGGGTAGATTAAGGTGACCAGACATCCCACTTTTGGCAGGACAGTTCCGATTTTTAACAATTTGTCCTGCATCCCGCCGTGTTTTAAAAAAGTCCTGATTTTTGGAAAGAATGCATGACAAGCTAGGGAACAGTGGGAGAATGGGAGGGCAATATATGGTTTTTGGCTGCTGAAAAGGTTAATGTAACTCCATTTGGGAATGAAGAGGTTAATGTAACTTCATTTGGAAATGAAAAGGCTAATGTAAACTTCCTACTCCCCTCCTGGGCAAGGTCCCCCTGGTGGAATCTGTATCAGATGGAGACTAGCTCCCTCCCTCACTTCTAAGCAACCATTAGCTCAGAAGGAGCCAAACTGTCTGGAACAAACAAGTAGCTTCCCCGCCAGAGGGTCCCTAACCATAAACAGCTCAGCCAATAGGAGCCCAAGCGGACAAAACACCAGATGAAATTCCTCTATGCACTTTAAAAACCTCAGCTCGCTTCACTAGGGGGTCGCCCTTCCTCCAGCCATGCTGAAGGGAAGAGTGGCCCAGGCATATGCTTGCAAAATAGAGCACTTTTTGTCTTTACATGTGTGTGGTGGTCTCTCAGCAGCAATTCTGGTCCCAACACTGCCATGTGGCTATTTTGCCAGGTTATGAGTTTTATATTATTTTTGTTAATTTTATAATATTAAACTTTAGTAACAACAAA
>CAUYQV010182192.1:0-34974 GCA_963574575.1 Galagoides demidoff
CAGGTTATGCAAGAAGCCCAAGTGCCCATTGATCCATGAATGGATCAACAAACTGTGGTATATGTACACCATGGAATACTACGCAGCCATTAAGAAGGATGGAGACTTTACGTCCTACATGTTCACATGGATGGAGCTGGAGAATGTTCTTCTGAGCAAAGTATCACAAGAATGGAGGAAAAAGTATCCAATGTACACACCACTATTATGAAACTAATTTATACCTTTTATATGAAAGCTATAACCAAATAACCTAAGAATGTGGGGAGGGGGGAGAGAGAAGGGAGGGGGGAATGGGTGGAGGGAGGGGGATTGGAGGGACCATTTCTGAGGTTTATCTTACAGGGGTACAAGTGAATCTCTCTAAGAGTAGGATGAGAACGTTTTAAAACAATAACTGAGAAAATGACATGAAGGCTGTATTGATCATTTTGATGGAAGTATTTCGGATTGCATGTGAAAACCCCACACTGTACCCCAGAAGTGCATTAATGTACATAGTTACCATTCAATAAAAAAAAAATAAATAAATAAATTTAAAAAAAGAGAGAGAGAAATTGAACTTAACTAGCTAAACAAAAGTCAGCTAGGATTGTTAAAGGCTGAGGTGAGCTCATGGAAAAGTTTTAGAGGTTGTAGGGAGATTAGTCTGTGATTAGGCCACTCGTGTTTGCTACTTGACACTTACCACTTATCTTTCACTGAAGTTAGACTCCTCCCCTTCCACAGAAGCTGAACAATAGGTGTGCTATCTTCCTTGATTGCTACTACATTCAAGGAATGGCTCTCAGGTCATTCTTGGTAAGAAGCTAGAAAAATATCTACACCTCGAAGGGGAATAGAAAACTCTTCATTTTCTAAAGCAAATGCTCTAAGAAAAGGAGGGAGGGGCTTCTTATCAGGAAGAAGCCTGGCTTAAGGTTAGTCAGGCTGTGAGGAATGTGAAGGCTGTCTTGGTCAGCCATCTGCATCTCCCAGGAACCATCATTGGACTGCTCCAGAAGCTTCTCTCCTAGAGTGATGGCAGCTAGAAATTTTCCAAATAGATCTATTTATCAAAAAGAAGTTACCAAGATCCATTGAAGAATAAACAACTACCATTACAACACGGAATACTAGGGAAATCTATTGTGTAATAAAACAAAAACATATTTAACATTGTGGTGATGATGATAAAAAACGAATAAGACACACAGATTTCTAAAAACATCATATGAAATTAAAAGAGGCTAAAAGATGTATTTTCACGTTTTTACTTTAGGTTAATGAAGTCAAGAGTCATGGAAATTTCATAATTTTAGAACTTCTCAACTTTTTGATGTTTAGAAGAATAAATCTAGTGCTGTGCAGACGTGATACAATTACCTACCTATTGAAGAAGAGAAACCAATTCTTGACCACAATTAGGTTTAAATGAATACTGCCACACGGGTGGGCAAAATAAAACCCACCAGATTGATTTTCTTTGCCCTGAATTCTTTGTAATAAAATATTCATATCTATATGCCCTGCAGAGTTTGGCGGAACACACCTGAATTAATATACCTCAATGCTTCAATTCGATGGCTACTAAATTAGAAATTTAAACAACATAATGGAAAGAAGACTTTGGTGATAAACAAACTCTGTTGCTGGGGGCAAGCTCAAATCCTTCCCAGTGCTTTTCTAAGAAGCTATGCTTGCCCATAACCTGCCCGCCTGGCCACTCAGGCTCTCTCTGGAGAAGGAACGTATGTGCCTTCCAGAGAAAACTCTATTCAATTTTTAACAGCTTTGTGTATTTCCTATTGAAAGAAAAACTAAAACTTGTTAGGGCTTTTTTTTTTTTTCTAAAGTCACTGCAGGTAGTTAACAGTTTGGTTAAAAATAATTAAGCCAATTTGTTAATATGAAATTTAAACTCCTTCAGAAAGAACACTAAGCTTCCCAGATAAAAGAGATTGCCTAAGTGGAAGGTTCTCCAGGGAGGCTTGGAGCCAGACTCAGCGTGAGGTGCTTTATTTTGCACTGTAAATCTTCACATTTCTGCAAAATTGTTGGAAGCTAGTACCTCTGTGGGTAGTTTTGCTTATTCTTTCCGCATGTCACTGTCCCTACTGGGAGTCCTGCTAGTGGCTCCTAAGCAGATACCCTACAGCTAGCTTAAAGCATTAACAGAATGCAGAGTGAACTGAATGCAGTGTGACAGATGCCTCCAGAAGGGACGGCCAAGGTAGAAGCAGAACACAAAGCATAACGGAGATGCACTGTGCTCGCCACTAATAAAGATGGAACGAAAGCTAATTCCCCAGAATAGGGGAAAAGCCCATTCAATTATGTTCATTCTGTTTATACTTCTGAATCACCTAGAGTGAATTGTTTAGCTTTCCTCAGTCATAAATGCCTGTCAGTAAAGAGAAAGGTGTTTGGTCTTCGAATAGTACCTGAGTTAACAAATGACCCAATGTTTCTTCTGGTTGCTGCTAAAAGTCCATTTCAGCATCAAGCACTAACAAGTATGTGTGCAGATACATTCATAGACCTATATTGATTCATCCATCTTTCCATTCATCACATATTCATCTCGGATGCTGTGCCTGTCCACTGAGGCTTCCCCGAGTATGAGCCACACTGCTGTAGGCACTATGATACTGAAGCCAGCAGAGCCCATACGCCCTCCTCTAGCCAGCGGTTGGGTTGAATTAAAATAATAAAATAATTACATCATAGTTATCGCTCTAAAATGATTGATTCTGAGTTTCAATAAATTTAATATATTTACTTTTGCAGTTCAAGGTCTTCAATTAAACATTGCTGTGTACATAGTAGGTTTCCATTGCTAAGCCACGTGTACCAAGGTTCATCAGCAAGCTTGTGGTGTTTCTTATGTGAGGTGATCGTGTTTCTCAGCAGAACCGAATGCTCTGGTACCTGCCTGTCTCTCCACACTCAAGGGGACGTGATATACACTTGTCTAAAATACGGGTATAGAGTAAAAACAATCAAGTTTTATATAAAGGTTTTGAAATCATAGATTATAAGCATAGCTAAAGTCT
The DNA here is from genome assembly GCA_963574575.1 of Galagoides demidoff. NCBI lineage: Eukaryota > Metazoa > Chordata > Mammalia > Primates > Galagidae > Galagoides > Galagoides demidoff. The sequence continues at coordinate 3,036 of CAUYQV010182192.1, forward strand.
ATAAAATACAAGTGACATTTATATGTAGATATTAGTATATCCAGTGAGAAAAAATAATTAACATCTATTGTATATTCAGAACTATTTTCAATATAAGCTCAATTGATACTCAAGAAAAGTCCTTTATCTCATTTAGAATAAAATAATACTCAATTTGTAATGTAAAAATCACAATTTTACATTCTTCTATTCTAACAATTGATAAGTGAATTTTAAAAGTTCAAAGTTTGCCTTAAAATACATCTGCAAACCTTTTTAATAATAAAGACAAAAATACCTGCCTTTTTGAATCTAATTTAAAGTATATTCATACGTGATAGGAAAACATTCCATGGTGGAACGTATTTTTCACATCTCTCTTGCATTCAGCATAGATGTCTCAATTCAGTATACATTAATTTTGAAATCCAGAAAAAATAATTATAATATTTTCAAATGAAAGTGAACAAATTTAGTCAGGGGCTCAGTGATTCCACCCCTGTAATCCAAGCACACTGGGAGGGGCCAATGCAGGTGGATTGCTTGAGCTCAAGAGTTCGAGACCAGCCTATGTAAAAAAGCAAGACCCCATTTCTAAAAAAAAAAAAAAAAAAAAAATAGCCTGGCATTCTGGCAGGTGCCTGTTGTGCCAGCTACTTGGAGGCTGACATAAGAGGATTTCTTCAGCCCAAGAATTTGCTATGAGCTATATGACCCCCCTCCCACCTCTATCAGGGTAACAGAGTAAGACTCTGTCTAGCAGGAAGGAAGGAAAGAAAGATAGAGAGAGAGATTAATGTAGCCTAATCATTACAGAATTGAACATAATTAATCTAGATAGGAAATAGTTACAACCATTTAACCATTCCACGTATGAATAGGTAGCACACAGCTCTATGTGAATCAGTATTTATATTTCTAATAAGTGTTTTGCCTAAGACTCCTAACTTGAGTAATTATATCCTCTGTGATTTAGTCACTGAAGCAAATTCAGAAGATAAAATGGTCAAGGGACTTTTTTTTTTAGTTTATATGTTATCTAAAAATATAAAAAATATAAGGGAGATTACAAATAGTCTATAATCAATTTATCCTAGATGTACTTGTTTTTAGCGTTTTGAAACTTACTTATTTTTAACCCCTATCTCATATGTAAGATTTTTACTTCTTTTTCATTCATTATTAGCATTCCAACAAAATAAAACACCTGGTTAGTCCACCAATAACTGGAAAGAATGTATTGAATATACACTGGGTACAATGTGTTCAAGACATTGCTATAAATAGCACAAGCCCTGACCAAATGTGCATTCTTTTTGAGAAAATTAAAGAAGCATGAATGTGTATATATCAGCACTAAACCCAGCATATACAGACAGAATCATAAGATGAAGTAGCACCAAATCATTAATTAGCCACTATTGTTATGTGCTATTATACAAAAGCACTCGTTGTGCACAAAACCATTTTACTAAAGCTGAATGATAATAAAGAAATAAAAAGGCTAGTTCTTGTCCTTAAAAAGCCAAATAACAGAACAGCTTAAAGGTGTAGTACGTACTAATAAAATATCACTGAAGTTAATCTCTTACTATCCTGATAAAGAAATGGATCAATGCAGGGAACAGAATGCATATGAAAAGAAAATGACTTTAAAAGCAAGTACAGGCTCGCCTGTGGCTCAATCGTCTAAGGCGCCAGCCACATACACCTAAGGTGGCGGATTCGAATCCCCAGCCCAGGCCCACCAAGCAACAATGATGGCTGCAACCAAAAAATGGCCGGGCGTTGTGGTGGGTGCCTGTGGTCCCAGCTACTTGGGGGCAGAGGCAGGAGACTCGCTTGAGCCCAGGAGTTGGAGGTTGCTATGAGCTGTGATGCCATGGCACTCTACCCAGGGGAATAGCTTGAGGCTCTGTCTCAAAAAAAAAAAAAAAAGCAAGTACAAAACAACAAATTATAAAGATGGAGTCTCGATGGGAAGTGAGAAGATTCTAAAAGCAGGAATGACAAAACTAGGAGTATAATTAGTTGGAAAATCCTCTGAAGAAATGACATCTCTATTATTGTAGAAGGATTGTGAGGACATCATATCCACCTGTAATGCTGAGAATGGTGGCTGGGAGGTGGAGCCAACTAGCTATGTACAAGGATTTCACGAATACTTTTATTTTCACATAGAGTAGATGAAAAGACAACAAAGGCTATGCCTTAATCTATGCAAGGAAATGAATATAAATGGAAGAGATTTCACCAAAAATATAATGCCAATCACATAATTAATAATGAAAACAATATATTCATTACATAAATGTAAAATAATTACAACAGGGGAAATATATCTTACTATTGATCAAAAGGGATGCTAATTGAAATAACGATCATTTGTTTACACCCTATAGTAATAATTAAATTCCACGATTCTCAGTCTTTTAAGAGTTTATGACAATAGAAATCAGATAGTGGCTCGGCGCCTGTGGCTCAATCAGCTAAGGCGCCAGCCACATACACCTAAGGTGGTGGATTCAAATCCCCAGCCCGGGCCCGCCAAACAACAATGATGGCTGCAACCAAAAAATGGCCAGGCGTTGTGGCGGGTGCCTGTGGTCCCAGCTACTTGGGAGGCAGGAGGCAGGAGACTTGCTTGAGCCCAGGAGTTGGAGGTTGCTATGAGCTGTGATGCCATGGCACTCTACCCAGGGGGATAGCTTGAGGCTCCGTCTCAAAAAAAAAAAGAAATCAGATAGTGACAGAGTATCAGAGTATCAATTTTAGCAATTTCCATGAAAACGAATATAACATTTTATGTCAAAAATTAAAAATATTTATACCTTTCAGTGATGGAAAACCCACGAACTTCTGATTTCAAGATTGTTCTTTTTCAAGCACCAAAGGAGAAGAGAAAATCTTCATCTTTCTCTGCTATGTGCCTTTTAATAAAAGGAAAAGGAATTATTGGGTAAAATTTGGATTCAGGCAAAAGGCCAAACTTAAGGACCAAGGACCACAAGTTTCCTCAAGGCCCCAGGTCCCCACTCCCTATAGAGTATTTTGCATCTATTGAATATGGTGTTCAAACTGTCGATAGTTATTGTCTCTACATGATGGGATTATGAATGGATTCTTGTTCCCTCTTCCTTATATTTCTATACTTCACAAAGTGCCTTCCTGAATGCGTTCTTCGTAGAATAGAAAAGTTAAAAAGGAGAAAATAATAAAGTTTAAAAACCTTCTAAATTGGGAAACACAATGTGTGCTAAGTGAAAATGAATGAATTATAAATAGGGCAGTGGATGAAGAACTGAAATGTGGCAGGGTACAGCTAAAATATTCAAGTCAAATTAAAGGCCCTTTATAGCATTTAACATACAAGACTCTAACATATGAGCTTATGGCACCCAGGGGTAAATGGCCTCTTTTACAATGTTTCAGGTGACACTGGGTCCTGTAAAGAGGTCATCGAACCAATGTAAAGCCCCAATGCATCAATCCCAGGGTCCCTCTAAAACCTAAGGAGTATTCTGCATTCACTTTCAGAAGTGTGAGGTCACTATATGTGAGAATAGGTCATGAAAATGTTCTAAGATTCTGTACTTTAAAAATGGCAACATGTGGTCAGTGAGATTCTCCACTCATTATTCAGATATTCCAAAACTTTAAGCTATTCATTTTATAAGGCCTAAGTCTGTTTTATATATACACGTATTAATACTTTATAGTATTGATTGGTAAGAACTATTACCACTTCACTACAGAAGGCATTTTCCATCTGCATTTTTCATATTGTAAAGCTAAATATAATTTGGCTGATAGCTAAAATTGAGATCATTGTCATTGGGAAATTTCACTTACACAGTTTGTACACAAAATTCATCTTTGTTTAGAAGCTTAAAGTGACTTTAAACACATTTCTTGTCTGTTTAAATAACTTTTATACCTCTAAGCCATCCACCAGTCATGAGTACATCAGCAATTGAACCCTATTTTCTAGATGGTCATTAAAAATTAAAAATATATACGTGAACCACGTCACTTTCATTAACAATATTGGACGTGTGTCTTAACATGTATAAACTGTGTTCATTCCCTTGTAAAATTTCTTTTTTAACCCCTTCAAATTAAGTTGACATTAGCAGGTGATGACAACTTTATTATCCAAATGTCAAAGATCAACCAAACCTCCTGACATCTTCTCTACAACAATGAGAAAGATGTTGGCCTGGTAAATACCAACCAGAAGGCCACTTAGAATCTACTTTTAACAATGTGTGATTTCAGACTTGTCTCAAGAATAAAATGTCAAGAAGTTAAATCATCAAAGCACTCTTCCTTTTTTCTTTTCATAAAAGAATATGATCAGCAATTGATTTCAACATTTAGATATAAATCAGTAAATTCCTACTTTGTGGTCAATGAAAGAGTACTAAGTCCCTATCAGTTTTCTCTATAATCCCAATAAACATACAACCCCTATGTATGCATTTGTTACAAAATTGATACCAAATTATTTGGAGTCATAAACTTCATCTGCCCTCTGTTTGCTAGTTTGACTTAATCCCAAATAAAAATAAATATTAAACATCTCTAAAAATGTATTTTCTTTATAATTACCTTGCTCTTTATTCTATTCTTCATTTATTCAACAAATAGTGATTTTGTAAGTAAGTCAATTCACCAACAGTAGCTGTAGCAGAGACGTAAAAATGCAAAATGAATGAGAGAAAACCAAATTTATAATGGGGGTCAGATTACAATGTAATAAATCCTGTCAAGGCTGTAGTGATCTGGGCTATCGTAGTCTAAGGATGTCCAGAGTATCTCCCCAGGGAAGGGAACACTTTTGCTTATCTTGGAGGATAAATATGGCTTGTCAATAGGGGGAGAAGAGGGCAGTTTAGGAGATGGGTAGAAAAGAACAAAACCTTGAAAGAATATGCTATATTGGGAAAAGTTAAAATTTGCTTGATATAAAGTGACATAACTTACATTATAAATGAGGCTGGACAATTAAGTTTGCAAAATCATCTAGAAAAAGTGCTAGATACCTTATTGCTGACAACCACTACAATCACCAGATGGTCAAGGAGACCACATTAGAGGTGACTATCGTGATATTCAGCAATGAGAGAGGTAGCACTTTTTCTTGGATCAGCTTGTGAACTTAATTGCCAGACCTCATACAATAGCTCTGACGGCCATTCCAGAAAAAGAATACCAAAATTGCTTTGAAGGGTGGAGTAGACATCAGTGCATAGCTTCCCAAGGAGACTACCTCAAAGGCGACCATAGTGATACTCAGCAATGAGGTATGTAGCCCTTTTTCTAGGATGAGTTCATGAAGTTAATTTTCTACCCTTGTAGGGCTCTTTCATATAGGAGTTAGAATTGCTTTTATTTTTTGAAAGCAGGCCTATGTGTTCCTCTTCGGGCCTCTACAAACTGCCTCAAGAGAAACTCTTTCTTTTTTTCATTCAACATGCTGCAAACATGTATTTCTTTAGAAATGCTTGTCAAGGTATATGATACTTCTTCTGACCTCTGGGACTTTAAAACTGACTACTTCATTTGATTGTAACCCTATTCCTCTAGCTCTTCACATGTTTGGTTCCTGCTCATCATTGAAAACTCAACTTACTTGTCATCTCAGTAGCAGCAACATTACACTGTCTTACATAACCATGATTTCATTTTCTTTGTAACAGCTCTCACTTTTTGAAGTTATCATGTCTGTTTCTTGTTTACCTGCCTGTTGCTTATCTTATTTATCTGTCTAAGGTTATAAAACTCTTAAAGTCAAGGAACAAGTCTACTATTTAACACCAAAATCACCACCTATAAAGCAGATGTGGGCACATAGTTGGAATTTTGTAAATATGTTTAAATGATAGAGTGAATGACACAAAGGGGAAATCAAATGGAATATAGAAATTCTGAGACCAGATAATCAAACAATAAGAGAATATACTATGTCAGCATCAATATTGCATTCTTATCCAGTGGGTACTAAGATTGGACTTCATCAAGAAGTACATGATAACAGAGAAGGGATAGACTTTTCTGGTAAAATAAATAAAAGTTCTCTGTTTTGTAAATGCAGTTAGGTAAGCCAATTATTTATGTGTATTATTATTTATGTGCTTCCACTTATATTCAAAGGTAGGTGAGCCCTGATTATGCTAAGTTTACACATACTTTATATCACAGAATATATGGGGTATTTGAATGAGAAATGAATGTAAAATATCATGAAATGCAAAAGACTGAATTTCTTCCCATAGTAAAAGAAATAAAATATAGATCTTTCTGGAATAAAAAGAAAAACAACTTAAGATACCAATTAAATAAACTACCACTGGCTTATTTTCCATTACCATCTGGTCTCTCTCAATCTATGAATTTAGTCAGGAAAACAATAAGTAACAGAATTATGAGAAATAGATCTTTTCTGATCTTTAGGAAAATGATTATATCATGATGAAAACAGTGTTCTTTTTTAAATGTCACACATAATTTTGCATAGCCAGAGTAAATGAGCCAGTAAATGGGCTGGCATTAATAATTACACTGACATGAATGCAATCTCAAGTATTGACTAATAAGATGATTGATAATTTTCAGATAATTAAATTTAAAATTAGGAAAGAACTTTAAACAAATGTGACTTGTAGATTTTTATAATGTTTAATTAAATACATGCTAAATGGAGCAATAATTTATTTCATCAGTAAAATTTCATGAATAAATGTGCAAAACAAAACAATTTCAATAAGAATATTAGTATCACAGAATTTTAATATCATTATTTTAAAAAAGTAATGGCTTTTGTCTGTGAATCTTGTACCTTTGCTTTTTATTTTGCTTATGATTTTTTATATTCATTAAGCTCCAGAATTATTTATGCCTTTACCCTTACAATAGACCTAGGAAATGCCTTCCAGAGCCCTATCGATATGAATTTTGAAACAAATCAAGAAAGCGTGGAAGTTTTTTTTTAACTTGAAGATAAAGAAAGAAAAAGAAAAAAACAGACACATCCAAGAGGATCCGAGGAAGATGACTAGCAAATGCAAGTCATGGGGATCTTGGATGGGATCTTGGAAGTGAAGAAAGACAATAGGGAAAAACTGAGAAAATGAATGAATTAGGAACTTCAGTTAATATTAATGTATTGGCTCATTAATTGTTACAACTATTCTAAAATGAAATCTAATTAAAAAAAATAATACTTGTGGATTTAAAAGTCATGGTGACCTTATCTAGTTACAGGTCAAAAATTAGGAATTTTTTATAAGCAAAGAACATTGAAACAACTTTGCTAAGGAATAGCAGGTACAAAATAAGAATATTTAAATCTAGGATCAAATTTTTAGCCTCAAAAAGCTACCAATGATGAAACCTACATGCACATACATAATGCATTAAATGTATTTCCACAAGAGCTCTTATTGCCTCTGCTGCGTTATATACCATCTGATTTCCCCAAACCCTGGCTGCATCTGATTAAATCAGTTGTGGAAACCTTATTAAGGAAAATTGATCCATATTATGGCCAGTGAGTTAGAGTTGTGACCTGGTTCAAAAATATAAGCAGAGTTAAGCAGATCCCCTCTCCCAGAGAAAAATTCTATAACAAAATAACATAATCTTTGCCAGTTGTCTGAAGAGTGGCAAAAATAAAGTAGCCTATGTTGCCATGATGTGAAAGAAACTGGGGTAGTCACAATGGGATATAAAAGAGAAGAAGAAGCAGTGGAACCTCAATACAAGAAAGAGGAACATGAAATTGATTCAAGAAACAAGCTGGGCATCCTCAGAGATGAGAAATAGGGAATAAAGTGAGGAAAAGGAATAAAAAACAAAATCTGCCTTTGAGAAAATAGCATCCATTGCCATCAGCTTTCTAACTTTTTGCTTTGAACTCAGTAATGCCTGGCTGCATTTTGATTTTTGTTCTTGTCTTATTACCTTACAGTAAATTCATCTTTTCTGGCTGGCTCTTAAACGTACAGTTAAAACAAGCAAACAACCAAAATCAAGTCTAAGACACACTTCAAGACTAGCCTAGCCACTATGCATCCTTACTGTATCTTCTCTAGCTACCATACTTTTTAATTTCCCCTGGCATTAGCTGTTTCTTGGATGTCTGTACGGAAATGCCATTATGGCCAACATTTAATCAAAATCTTTAGGATAAAGTTTCCTTTACATTTGTAACATTACAGTAGTCACGTTACCTCTTGATTTATTTTAAATCATTCTATCAGTTATCAATTTCCTTATTACTCTATGTATCTTGATGTCAAAGATAAAAATTATAAAGCTGTGGACCTTTGCAGTCACCCCTCTTCACCATCACCAAAGTAAAGGTAGTGATTGTGTTTAGTTTCTAAGTCTGTGTGCTTCTTAATGTTTTTAAGATTTCCAATTACAAAATAGAAAATAAATAACAAGATAAGCTGGTAGACATTAATCTAATCCTGATAAGTACAAACATATTAATAAAATACAAGAATTATCTAACTGCAAGTGCTATTCATAAGACATACTAGAACAATAAAGATACAGCTGAAAGGAGAAGATATACAGAGCAAAAGGAGAAGAGGCACCACTTAAGCAAATAACGTTTGTAGGGACTACTTCAAATATATTCTCCCAGTTTTCCTGAGCAATGAAAGAAACACTAAGATGGCAATTTTTCAAACTTACAATGAGCCTGTTTTCCTGGCTTGTTTCCTTTAGGTGTAGCCAGAGATGCATAAACTGTAACTTCAAGGAAGTCTCTTTCCTAGAGGCTCCCACTCCACCAGAAGGAATACTCATGTGTACTTCTTTCCATTTTCCTCCCTGACACCCAGAATGTGGATGTGAAAAGGTTGAAAATTAGAATGATGTTAAAAATGACCTAAGAAAAGGGATAAGAAGCATTATTCCATGGTAGCCAAAGGCTGCCATTTCTGCCCTCGACCTGCCTGCTTCCAGGTTTCTTTCATGTTAAGAGAAAAAAAAAAAAACAGCAACCTTGAAGTTCACATTGTTGTTTGTTTTTAAGACAAAAATCTTACTCTGTCGCCCTGGGGAAAGTGCCATGGTGTCATCATAGCTCACAGCAACCCCAAATTCTTGGCCTTGAGCAATCTTCTTGTCTTGGCCTCTGGAGTAGCTGAGACTACAAACTTGTGCCACCAGGCCCAGTTAGTTTTTCTATTTTTTAGTAGAGACAGGGTCTTGGTCTTGGTCAGGGAGGTCGTGGATGAGCTCAAGCTATCCTCCTGCCTGGGCCTCCCAGAGTGCTAGATTACAGATGTGAGGCACCATGTGTGGCATGAAGTTCACTTTGGATGTTGCTTATACATTTGCTAAGCTGAATCCTAAGTGGCATGTGCTGATAATAATAATCAAAAGAAAGCTGGTATGATTAATTATGATCAGATCATTTCAGCTATCAATGAAGCTTAATAAATGTAATAAATCTTTTGGGTTGTAAAAATTTTATTAAAATTATTAAACTTGTGCCAAGATTAACACAAAAATGGAAATAAAAGGCATAAGTGTATAGGTATGTGTATATGCACATGTGTGTGTGTGTGTGTTAAAGAGAAGTACATGGAGGAAAGGATAAATGGAGGAAGAAAGAGAAATGACAAAAGGGTGTCATTGTATCAGGGATCAAACAGTAAGTATGAAGCTATTATAATTTTATAGTAAAAATTTAGAAAATGGTTCTGGGAGAACTGGATAACCACATGTAAAAGACTGAAACTGGATCTATATCTTTCACCACTTACAAAAATTGACTCAACATGGACGAAAAACTTAAATCTAAGACACAAAACAAAAAAATCCCAGCAGAAAGTATGGGAAAATTCATGATGATAGCGGCCTGAGGAAAGATTTTATGAAGAAGATTATATTGGCAATTACAACAAGAACAAATATAAATAAATGGGACTTAATTAAGCTAAAACAGTTTCTGCACAGCTAAAGACACAACAATTACAGAAAATGAACAACTTTCAGAATGGGAGAAGATATTTGCATGTTATGAATCTGACAAAGGGTTGATAACTAGAATTCATAGAGAATTTAAATTAATCAAAACAAAATAATAAAAGAGGAAACAATCCCATCTATCTCTGGGCAAGAAACATGAACAGAACCTCCTCTGAAGATGACAGATGAATGGCAACAAACATGAGAAAATGCCCACTGTCACTAATCATCAGAGAAATGAAAATCAGAACCAGCCTAAGATACTACCTAACCCCAGAAAGAATGGCCCACATCAGAAAGTTCCAAAGTTGCAGATGCTGATGTGGATGTGGAGAGAAGGGAACACTATTGCACTGTTGGTGGGACTGTAAACTAATACAGTTTCTATGGAATGAAGTATGGAGAATCCTCAAAGAACTCAAAATAGACCTTCCATTTGATCCTGTAATACCATTTCTTCTGGCATCTACTCAGAAAAAAAAATATCATCAGGACATTTGCACTAGAATGTTTATCACAGCTCAACTTACAATCACCAAGATGTGGAACCAACCCAAGAGCCCATCATCCCTTGAATGCATTAATAAACTATTGTGTATGTATATCATAGACCACTATTCAGACATAAAAAAGATGGAGACTTTACATCTACTTTAACCTGAGTAGAGTTGGAGAACATTCTCTTTAGTAAATATCATGAGAATAGAAAAGCAAGTATCCAATGTATTCAATACTAATGTGAAGCCAGTAGATGAACTAATATAGGCCCACACAATAGAAAAACTCAATTTAATTCAAGTTGGTAGGAAGCAGGGAAAAGGAGGAGGAAAGTAAAGGAGGGAGGGGGACTGGTATACTCCCACTAATGAGCACAGTGTAAGGGTATATGGCACACCTCCTGGGTGTGGGACACAACTACAATAGAGATCTTTCCTAATAAATGCAAATATTGAAACCTAATCATGTGTGCTCTCATTTTATTTTCAAATAATAAAATAGAAAAAGTTAAGGAAAATGAACCTGTTCTTATAAAAACATATATTCAAGAATCAATATAAATTTGAATAATTCCATAGCCATTAAAAATTTAAGGTACTTATTAAAAATAATTCCACAAAACTCACCAGGGTCAGATGTAAAAGTTAGTTGGAGAAGACTTACAAATACCCAAGTAATGGTATATCATTTCTTCTCAAATATGCCTATAGATTGAACGATGTTTTAATCAAAATCTCAACAAGATTTTTCAAGGGAGATTTTTGGTCTTTCATTGAAATAAGTTGTCGTGTAGATTCAAAATGTGAATGGAAATAAAAGAGAATCAAGAATAGTTAAGCACCATCTGAAGAAGAAAAACAAATTGGACAAACCTGCACTAATAGCTAGCAAGATTTCCAGGAACTAAAGTAAGAAAATAAGAGTGCATTTGGGCGCAGGAAGAACAAATATACATTGGACAGACAAAACTCAGCATTACAGACCACTGTCAAAGGATGAGATGCCCAGTTGGTATTGGGACAACTGGCTACATGGGAAGGAACTGGCTGCCTACTTCAAACCATTCACAAAATTGAATTTTCAAAGATAATATGGGGAACTCTATATCTTTTCAGAATATGACAAATTTTATAAATGCATGAATTCAAAACATAATGAAAATATTGATAAAGTTTAATGTTAGATTATGAATTAAAAGATGCTAAAAGGAAGACTAAAAGGAAAGTCCACAAACCATGTTATATTTGCCAGATATATGCAAAATATTAGTAGAAGACTAGGTGAAAGATTCCCACACTAAGTAGGATAAAAGCAAATAACTTAAAAGAAAAAAGAACAAAATTCTTGAAGTAGCTCTGAAAATAAATGACCTTTAAAAATTTAAAAATACGATCAACCTCATTTGTAAATAGGAAAACACCTATTGAAACCACAGTGAGATATAACTATGCCCCAACATGGGCAAAAAATAAGAAATGCATGTTCGATTTTAGGAAGGAACAATAGGAAATTTAATCTAGGAGTCCTCATACAATTCTGGTAGAAGTGTACATGCATACGACCTATTTCACAAATAATTGAACATTATGGTACAAGTGAACTTTTCTAGAACTAGAATATAAATGTGTTGATACAATGATTAAGCAATTGACATGAAATTTATGTTAACCAGCTTGATGAAAGTGTTTTAAATTGTATATGAAAACAGCACAATGTACCCCATGTTTGCATTTATGTATATAGATATCAATTAATAAAAAAAAAGACTTTATAATTTCTGTTGTGAGTTCTTCATTGGTTCGTGGGTTATATAAAGTATTAAAAATTCCCCCCAATATAAAGATTTCCTGGTTATACTTCTGATGTCTGTTTTTAGCTTCATGGCATTGTGGTCAGGGGAGATGCTCTGAGTGAGTACAGCTCATTAAAGTATACTGTGCTGTAAAGTATACATTACAGCCCTATTTGACCAATTTATAAAAATGTCACATCAGAAATAATATGTTCTATGTATGTTTGAACAAATAGTATTCTGCATTTCTCAGGCAGAGCTCTGTATACAGATCCACTTGGCTAGGATTGTTACTCCGGTTGTTAAACTTTTGTGTACACTTAGAAATCATTTTTCTACTTCTTCTACCAACTACTGAAAATTAAATCTGTTGCCATGTTATTTAGATTAACTTATCTTTTTATTAACAATTTTAAACTTACACATGTTGAAGTCGCATTGCTAGAAAAATAAAATCTTAGATGTGTCACATGTTTCCTGGCAAATTGAATGTATTTTCATTAAACAGTGATTTTAAAAATTCATTACTTTAAAGTTATTTTAACTGGTACTAATCCAGGTATATAACATCTCTTTTGGTTAATACTTGTTTTGTGTATATTTCTATCTTTTAAATTTTAATCTCTCTTTATCCTTATATAAGCAGAATTATTCCCCTATTTTCTCAGTTTTTAAGTTTTTAGCTGGGATTTTAGTATATTTATATTTAGTGTAATTACTGTTATTACAGGTAGATTTGAAGCTAACAGTATATTTTGTGTTTTCTATATGTCCCAATTATTCTATATCTCTCTTCTCTTTTATATTTTTTCTTCTTTTTTACCTTCTTCTTATTATTTTATTTTGTTTTATTTTAGAGACAGAATCTCAATCCATTGCCCAGGCTGGACTACAGAGGCACAACCATAGCTCACTGCAGCCTTGAATTCCTGGGCTCTAGTTATTCTTCTTCTGCCTCAGCCTTCAGACTAAATCTGGGACTAAATGTACTCACCACTATGACCAGCAAGTTTTTTTAAGAGATATGATCTCACAGTGTTGCCCAGGATGGTCTCAAACTCCTGGCCTAACGTGATCCTCAGCCTCATCTCAAAGTGCTGGGATTATGGGCTTAAGTCACTGCAACCAACCCCTTGCCTTCTTTTAGACTGATTTTTAAAAATTCCATCAGTTCAGAAGCTTCTATTATTTTACCCTAGAAATTAAAACAGACTACATAAGGACATTAAAGCACTTTATTTCATTTATACCTCTGATAATTCATATATTATTATATTTCTTCATCTTACTTTTTAATTCCACAAATCATTAATATTGTTTTGTACAGTCCATGTTCATTTCTAATTACTGGTATATCAACCCATTTTGTGCCTGAGACTGTCATCTGCTATTATTTCCAGTCTACTCAGAGTTCATCCTATAATTCTTTTTAATAGGGACTGATTATGGTTAGCTCCCTCTCTGCTGGTTTGCCTGGAAAATGTCTTAAGCTTATTCTTATTTTTACACGATATTATTATTCAGCTTTTAAGTTAAAGGTTGGCATTTGTTTTCTCCTAGCACATTGCGGATAGCACGTCACTGTCCTCCAGATTCCACTGATGTTGCAGAGCAGTCAGCTGTGAGGACAGTTTCTCCTTTGAAAGTAAACTGTCCTTTTTTTTCCTGGCTACTTTTAAGATTAGCCTTTTTGTGCAGAAACAGCATGCGGTTTCACTCGGTTGTGTTTGCTGGCATTTCTTGCTGTTCATCCTATCTGAGAATCACAATTCCAAATCTGTGACTGGTGTTTTTGGAAAATTCTCAATTGTTATTTAACCCAATATAGCCTCCCTCTATTCTCCTTCCCTCACTCTGATTAAATATAGATTAGAACTTCCCACTCTGTCCTTCACTTCCATATTTTCTAGATTTTTATCTCTTTCTGCTGCGTTCACTATAGCTCTTTTCTGGCCTAACTTCCAGTTCTATAGATCCCTCTTCAGCTACAAATAATTGCCTCTTAAATATGCTTAATAGGCGAATGGAAATCAGAAAAAAGCAGGGGTTGCAACCTTATTTGCAGATACAATTAGATTTAAACCAACAAAAATAAATAAGGACAAGGATGGACTCTACACATTGATCAAGGGAATCATACAACATCAAGATATTTCAATCATTAACATTTATGCACCAACGTAAATGCTCCTTGATACATAAAACGAACCCTAAATGATCTGAACAACATGATATCTCACAACTCCATAATAGCTGGTGATTTTAATACCCCTCTGACAGTAGTGGACAGATTCTCCAAGCAGAAACTAAACAAAGAAGTAATAAACTTAAACACAACCCTAGAAAAAATGGACTTAACAGATATATACAGAACATTTCATCCTAATAAAACTGAGTACACATTCTTCTCATCAGCCCATGTATCATCCTCCAAAATTGATCATATCTTAGGGCACAAATAATAACAAAAAGAATAGAAATTATTCTTGTATCTTCTTGGACCATCACAGAATAAAAGTTGAACTTAACAGCAACAGAAATCTTCAAACTCAGATAAAGTCATGGAAGTTAAATAACCTTATGCTGCATGACAGCTGGCTTAAGGATAAGATTTAAAAGAAATCATTAAATTTCCTGAACAAAATGAGAATGAAGCTACAAGCTATTAAAACCTGTGGGATACTGCAAAGACAGGCACAAGAGGGAAATTTATAGCATTAGTTGCCTTCATCCAAAAAACAAAAAAAAATAGCAAGTCAACAACCTTATGGACTATCTCAAGCAACTGGAAATGGAAGAACAAACCAACTCCAAATCTAGCTGAAGAAAAGGAATAATGAATATCAGAGCAGAATTAAATGAAATAGAGACTACCAGAATCATTCAGAAGATCAGTGAAATAAAAGGTTGCTTCTTAGAAAAGATGCATAAAATCAAACCCTTGGCCAGACTAACAAGAAACAGAAAAGTAAAATCTCTAATAATGTCAATCAGAAAGGAAAAAGGGGAAAGAGCAACAGATACCATAGAAATACAAAAGATCGGCTCAGCGCCTGTGGCTCAAGCAGCTAAGGCGCCAGCCACATACACCTAAGGTGGCGGGTTCGAATCCCCAGCCCAGGCCCGCCAAACAACAATGATGGCGGCAACCAAAAAATGGCCGGGTGTTGTGGCGGGCGCCTATAGTCTCAGCTACTTGGGAGGCTGAGACAGGAGACTCGCTTGAGCCCAGGAGTTGGAGGTTGCTATGAGCTGTGATGCCCTGGCACAGGGATCCCCAGGGGGATAGCTTGAGGCTCTGTCTCCAAAAAAAAAAAGAAAGAAAGAAAGAAAGAAAGAAATACAAAAGATCCTCAATAATTACTATGAAAAACTGTATGCCCAGAAATTCAAAACTTAGAGGAAATGGATCAATACCTGGAAAGAATACCACCACCTTCCTAAACTCAAGCAGAAAGAATTAAAAATTTTAAATACACATATATCAAGCACTGAAATTGCACCAACAATACAAAATCTTCCAAAAAAAGAAAAGCCTTTGACCAGATTATTTTACACCAAAATTACATCAAACCTTCAGAGAGGAACTAGTACCTGTATTGTATAATCTATTCCACTACATATAGAAAAAAGGAATCCTTCCCAACACCTTCTATGAAGCAAAAATCACCCTGATTCTAAAACCAGGAAAGGACCCAACAAAAAAGGAAACCTTAAGCTGATATCATTAATGATTATCCATGCAAAAATATTCAGTAAGTTCCTAGCAAACAGAATACAGCAATATATTAAAAAATATACATCACAATCAAGTGGGTTTTATCCCAGGATAAAAGGTTGGGTCAACATACATAAATCCATAGATGTAATTCCCCAAATAAATAAAATCAAAAATAAAGATCGTATGATTCTCTCAATTGATGCAGAAAAGCCTTTTGACAAAATCCAACATCCATTTCTGTATTGAATGGAGTAAAACTGAAAGCATTTTCACCGGAACTGGAAGTAGACAAGGATACCCACAATTGCCACTATTATTCAACATAGTGCGGGAAGTCCTAGCCAATGCAATGAGGCAAGAGAAGGACATCAAGGGTATTCAGATGGGGACAGAGAAGGTCAAACTCTCACTCTTTTCAGATAACATGATCTTATACCAAGAAAACCCCAGGGATACAACTAAAAAGCTCTTAGAAGTGATTAAGAAATATGGTAACATTTCAGGATACAAAATCAAGACCCAAAAGTCAGTAGCCTTTTATGCCAATAACAGTTAAGCTGATAATAAAATCAAAGACAATATCTTGCCCAGTTGCTCCAAAGAAGATGAAATACCTGAAAATATATCTAACAAAGGGCATTAAAAATCTCTATAAAGAGAACTATGAAACCCTGAGAAAAGAAAAGGCAGAAATTGTTAACAAATGGAAGAACATACCATGCTCATGGCTGGGAAGAACTAACATTGTTAAAATGTCCATACTACCCAAAGTGATATACAGGTTTAATGCAATACCCATCAAAACAACAATATCATACTCTGAAGAACTTGAAAAAAATAGTACTTTGTTTCTAGTACTGGAGAATAAACTGGAGGTATCATGTTACCAGACTTCAGATTATATTACTAGTGTACAGAGATTAAAACAGCATGGTACTGGGAAAAAAATTGAGATATAGATCTATGGAAAGAATTGAGAACCTAGAAATGAGCCCAGTGACATTGCCATTTGATCTTTAATAAACCAAACAAAAGCATACAGTAGGGGAAAGAATTCCTATTTAATAAATGGTGCTGGGAGAACTGGTAGCCACATGTAGAAGACTGAAATTGGACTTGCACCTCTTACATTGACAAAAATTGAATCTTGCTACATAAAAGATTTAAATTTAAGATATGAAACAATAAAACATCTAGAAGACAGGATGGGGAAAATTGGCCTGGGGAAAGATTTCATGAAGAAAATTGCAATTTTCTTGGTACTTACAGCAACACCAAAAATAAATAAATGGGACATGATCAAGCTAACAAGCTTCTACACAGCTAAGGGTACCACAACTAAAGCAAACAGGCAGCCTTCAGAATAGAAGATATTTGCATGCTATAAACCTGACAAAGGGCTGATAACTAGAACCTACAGAGAACTCAAATTAATCAAAGAAAAGAGCAAATAACCTCATTTATAAGTGGGCAAGAGACTTGACCAGAAACTTCTCTGAAGATGACAGACAAAATGGCCCAAAAACACATGAAAAAGTGCTCATCATCCCTAATCATCAGAGAAATGCAAATCGAAACCACCCTGAGATAGCACCTAACTCCAGTGAGATTAGCCTACATCACAAAGTCCTGAATCTGCAGACACTGGCATGGATGTAGAGAGAAGGGAACACTTCTGCACTGCTGGGGGGATTGCAAACGAATACAACTTTTATGGAAAGAAATATGGTTAATTCTTAAAGAACTAAATGTTGACCTTCCATGATCAACTTAATCCATAATCCCATCTGCCCAGAAGAAAAAATATATAATTTTACCACAAGGACATTTGGACTAAAATGTTTACTACAACTCAATTCAAAATTGCTGAGATGTGGAAGCAACCCAAGTGCCCACCAACACATGAATGGATTTATAAGCTGTGGTATATGTATACCACTGAGTACTATTCAGCCATAAGAAAAGATGGAGTCTTCACATTTTTTGTGTTTACCTGGATGGAGCTGAAACACATTCTTCTTAGTGAAGTATCTCAAGAATGGAAAATCAAGTATCCAATGTACTCAATACTAATATGAAACCAATATATAAACAACTACACCCCCACATGAAAGAAAAAACAAAGTATAGTCTGTCTAGCAAAGAGGGGGAGAGCAGAGGAGGGAGACAGGAAGGAATTGGTGGGATCTCACCTCATGTGCACAGTGTGAGGGTGTTCAGCACCCCCCCCCCAGGTGAAGGGCTCAACTACAACTTGAACTTTACCTTAGAAATGAAAACAACGTAACCTAAACATTTATACCCTCATATTAATCTGAAATTTTTTTTTAAAAATCCGCCTCATATGTTGGAAATTGGATTTTTCCAGTATTGGAAAACGCATATTTCACATTTAGAAATTCTATTTTATTCTTTTTTAATCTTCTAGATCATTTTTAATAATTTTCATCTTCTCTACAGTTACTTTTAAGTTTCTTTATTTCAACAGAGTGAGTCTCTTTAAAAAGTTGCACATGATAATTCTCACATTTGGAGTCCTCACGGCTCTCCGGCTGCTGTTGTTTGTTGCTGGCTCTCAGTTGTAGCATTTGGGTTCCTTGTGTACTGACTAACATTTATATAAGCTGATCACTGTCCTTTAAATATTATTTGTGGCATTCTGTGTATAGGATAAAAGAGCCTTCCTCTAGGAAGAGTTTGTATTTTCTTTTGTAAGGTGTCCAAAAAGGCATTTCCACAGGGTATAAGCTTGTACCACCAGGTGATATAATGTGAATTTGGACTGTGAATCTAGCTGAGGGCTGGTTTTAAGTTTCAGTTTCATAAGGCTGTTTCATGACTTTTTGATTTAAAAAATATTTCTTCCCATCTCTACTTAATGCTTAAATAACTTTCATTCAAGTCCCTTGGGCTAGGAGTGAGTTAACTTCTGATTCATTCTTATTCTTTTTTATTTTTTAAGACAGGATTTTGCTGTGCTGTCTGGGTTAGAGTACAGTGGCGCGATCATAGCTCAGTGCAACCTCATATTTCTGGGCTCAAGTAATCCTCCAGCCTCCATCTCCCAAAGTGCTAGGACTACAGGTTTGAGCCACTTGACCAGCTCATCTGATTCTATTGTCTATCCTCTTTAGGATTCAGCTTAGCATATTAGGGGGCTTCTTTGACAGTTACCAGACTTTGGTCTCTACCTGCAGCACCAGAAGAACTTCAAAAGGGATGCTGGTGAATTACACATTGGCCTTAAAGGCCCGCAAAGGAGTAACACAAATCAGTTACTTCTGTTCATTTTTTACTGTCCAAAGCAAGTCTCGTGGCCACAGTGACTTCAGGAAGGTGGTAAATACAATGCCGAGCACATGGGTGCCTTGGGGGAGGGGACTTGAAATGTTGGTGAATACCCTCAACCACTAACCCCTTCTCAATTTTTCCGTGCTTTAGGGGAGGTGCTTTTAAAAGTGTATTACCAGTATTTGTAATTGTTTTTAGAAAAAGATTTGGCTTAAATCATTCTTTTTAGCCATAAATATATCCCCCCTTGTTAATGTCTACTGATCTATAGTGAGTCTTGGTCAAATCCATCTTGGTTACATGTCTCATTCTTTTCCCTCAATAGTTCTAAGACATTAAAAAGCAAGTTGGTGGCTCTCCAATATAGTCGTCTATTCAACTATAAAAATTTCATTTACTCTTATATAACTGTAAATTTTAACCGTGTATTTGGTATACACAAAACTCATTTAACAGTTATCTTAAGAAACTTGATTTGTTCACTTAGGCTGTTAATTATATTTATTAAAGGAAATTGATTTTGTGCACAAGCCTTAAGTGCACTAAGTCTTGAGTTAATGAACTCATAATTCTCTTTAATTCACAAGCCTATATTAATTAACCCACAACTTTATATGTATTAATAGCAAGTGATTTCTTTTATTAGCAAGACAATAGCAGATTCTAGTGAAGATCTTTCCCTGTGCAGTCGGCTTAAAATAAAGAGCAGGTCCAAACACAATATGGAGATTCTTTCTTCTCCTTGAAGGTCAAGGACATTTGAATACATGAAGATACAGAGTGAAGAAGACAGGTAAGGCCCCCCATCTCATGGGGCTGAGGTTTCAAAGCAGGGGTGAGCGAACTCTGTGCTGCAGCTGACTCTACTCTCTTTGTCCTTGTCTGCTGCCTGGGGGACCTTCCCAGAGTGACCTTAGAAACCAAGAGTGAAAATGGCATCTCGCAGCCTGGGCCTTAGAATGACAGAAGGGAGGCAGTGACGTCCCTGCTGTGAATGAGAAGCAAACTTCTATTGAATTAAGCCATTCACTGGTCAGGAATATGGACATACTCACTGGATTATGGATGATGGATGATCTGAGGATTCACCGGGACAGACATAAGAGAAGCAGCAGCAAGTGATAAGTTTTGGAGAAGCACAATGGACGCGTCTGTGACACTGGGTCCAGTAGACAGCTGACCAGACCTGCCTGGAGCTCAGGTGAGAGTTCCTGGCCAGAGAGACTAGATCTGAAGTTGTCATTATTCTAAAGATAATTAAAATCATGAATAGGATTGCTCACAAGGCAGCTGAACATTTCTTTTCTCTCTTGACACAAAGCTGATGTGCAGAGCCTCATTCTGGTGTCCTCGGTTTTTAACGGTGAAAGCATTCACTATTCTAAAGAGGGCTTTCTATTGCCCCATGAATGTTTTGAGAAGGCACACATTTCCTTTGCAAACGTGGAGTGATTTCTTCCTTTCAGTACCATCCCCCAAGCAAAGAGGTGAAAGGTTGGCTGCTGATTCTGTGTCCCGGCGAGTGAATACTAATGAGAAAAACTGCCCTTCAACAACAGAAGATGCCTGCAGCCAGCAGCCAGCACTGCTGCTACTGCAGGGAGTCCGGTTAAGGATTCAGCCAAATTTCTGAAAATATTCTTTTCCCTGGGGGAATTCTGCTGATGGGATGAGGGACAGTGTCAGTTCAACACAATTTTGATATTCATGCAATTTGGCCTTTTTGTTTGTTTTGGGATGTGAGTTTGTGGGAAGAGTAAGTGAATTTAGGAATCACTGCTGTACACATTCCTCTATCTTAAATAGAGGGTATCCACCTTTATCTCAACTGCCAGAGAGGTCATTAGAAAAACTCTGTGTCCAGTAATGCAAATGAATCCTAAAATTCCTATGTTGCCAAAGCACCTAAGCCAATTTTGTCATTCAATGATATTTTAATAGCTTCTGGTGATTAGAGAATATAGATCCTACAGGCCGCTTCACCTGTAACATTTTTCTCAGCTGGTAAACTTTAATAAAAATAAGTCTCTTGATTGAATTTTGCCTGCTAATAAGAATTATACCTTATTAAGAAAGTATAATAAGCAGACAGGCACAGAGCAGTCAGTCCTACAGCCTGCCTCCTAAGTATGGTGTTCTTAAACACAAGTCCCTGCCTGAAACGGCAGTCTCAGACCAGCGGCATGGTATCCTGAAAACTTCAGGTTAGATGGAACGATGTGGTCCTCCATTAAGTGGAGAAAAAGAGGATCAAAGAGAATCCAAGACTTTGGGCACCCCTCTGAAGGTTTGCTGAATTCTTAAACATCCCTCGCATAAAATCTTTCTCCCCCACCACATATGTAGAACAGAACACCACTCATTCATTAATAAAAATTAATTCTAGCACATCTTACTTCTGGTGTAGATTTGGGTAACAATTTTTGAAAGGTTTACCATACATAATGTGCGTGGTGAAATTCTGATTAGTTTTCTCCATATGTTAACTAACCTCTCTTAAAGTGTAGGTCAAGGTTAACCTGGACGTGGATTTATATCACACTATTTACCCTGAAGTATTTCAAAATAAATTAACATACAGAAAAATAATACATTACATTTTTAAAAAACCATAAAAGCCTCAAAAGGTCATAATCAAAGTTCCCATCAAAGCAGATGATTTTGCCCAAAAATGCATCTTCCCCATTCTGCACTGCTAAAAAATTAAAATCTGCTAAAGAAAGAGAGAATGATATCTAAAACCAAGCAAAGAATTCTGTCAGCATACATATCACCTGTTTTGGACATGATATTTGAAGGAAGGACATGGAACTACAGATCCTGGCAGAGCATCCCACCAACTTGCTTCTCAACTCCTAGAAACTATTGGTGGAAAGGGTTAAAATAACTCCCCGGAGCGTCATGTGTGCTATCCTAAGTACAGCACTATTTTTATCCCCTGTTTTGGGAAAGGACAATAATTTGTATTAGTACATTTTGTTGACAGTATGTAGGAGTTCCTTGTCAGTAAGTGAGAATAGCACCCTTTAATTTCAAAAAATAATCAGTTTGATGGAAGTATTTCGGATTGCATGTGAAAACACCACACTGTACCCCAGAAGTACATTAATGTACATAGTTACCATTCAATAAAAAAAAATAATAATGGATAGAGGTGTGTTGGCATAGCTGTGGGTAGGAAAGTTCTAAAAGTATGTCCTGTTTACCACTTACTAAGGAAATAAACTTATTTTCAGGATAATAAGATGTGCTAAGAGTCAGGTGGTAAAATGTTGATCTCTCTTGTAGTATCTAAGAAGCAGCTTTGGGAGTGGGGTATCTCTGGACCTACAGTACAACTCAGGTAAGATTCAAGGCTCCAGAAAGAAACCTGAAGCACACAGCCCTGAGGGAAGGAGGTGGTGGTCTCACTCTGAGACATTAGCATGAGGTTCCCTTTGACGGTTTGAAATGGCTCCAACACTTTCTTATTCTTCACGCCATGGCTGAGGAGCCCTTTCTTAACAGTCTAAAACACTCTGGGAGATCTTGACTATTTTTATATATAATTACTTTATTCGGCATCTTCTTCCCCATATTTTCCCTTTTCTTTTCCCACTTGGTGGGATTGGACATTCCGTTCCAAGATCTTTTTACAATCTCAGCCCAGCTTTAGCCTGGTGATAACCACCCCATCAGGGAGGACACCCACGTGGATTGGTGTGCCCTGAGCCTTCTCCCACTACATCTACTCAATGTACATAACATTTTAGGGACAGACAGGGAACAGGGTGACAGAAGGAAAATTAACACGTGGAAGATAAAAAAGCCAGACAGATAGTTCCTTAGCTTAGACATGACCAAGGTAGAGAGAATTGACTAGTCTTAGCTATTACAAAAGCAGAACTAGCTGAAATTGCAATTGAAAAATTTTGAAATTCAAAGACTGCTCAACACTTCAGACCCCCACAGAAGAATCAATCAATTAGCATCCTATGACTTTTTTTCATCTCCCAACTTGAAATTCCGATATGCCCATATATTTGTTCACAAAAAAAAATTGATTACTTAGGATGGGGAAATTATGCTTTGGGATAAGGGAATCTTTGGAAGACCCTAAGATTAAGAGCAGAAGAAATCATTATTCACCTGCCCCCCCAGGGAGCAGGTGAATAATTATTCAAATAATCTCACAATTAATCAATGCCCTATTAATATCTTGAAGACTTTCCAAAGGAGAAATTAGTTAAGAATACCATGGAGGGGTGGCACCTGTGGCTCAAAAGGGTAGGGCGCTGGCCCCATATGCTGGAGCAGGTTCAAGCCCAGCGCCAGCCAAAACCAAAAACAACAACAACAACAAAAACCAAGAATACCATGGCGTCAGCTTGCTCAAGACCCTAGGTGAACCAGTGAAGAGATGACAGCAGGACTTTCCAGAAGCTAGTTAATGCTTCCCAAAATGCATAAACATTAGATATAGAAGGAGGAAGCTAGGAATTGGAGAATAGTTTGTAAGGGGGCCTTCCTCATTTGCAAGGAAGAGACCCACATCTTCCTCTCAGGTGTGTTCTATTTGCTTATAAACTTAAGTGTTATCTATATGCTTAAAAACAATTCAACTTTCCTGTTAAACTGCCACTGCTGCCTCACTCCCTCTTTTTACACTGGCACTGCTGTTGCTGTTTGGTTTCCTTTTTTTGTGCTGGCCAGTTGGATTCTGGGGACCACTTGCTAGAGAAAGCCTAAACCGGGGCTGGGGTTTTCAAGCTCCTCTAACAGACATATTTCTTCCTGTAAACCTGGACTATTTTGCCAATCTGCTGATCTTTTTAGTGTCCTGTCACACCCTGAATTTCATCCTCCTTTCAAATGGACATGGGTCAAACATTGTATTTGTGTCTCAGTCTTTGGAAAGAGGGAGAAGACATAACTTCTTATGAATGTGAGGATGGGTGTTGAAATGCCTTTTACAGGTCTTGCTTCAGTCAGAAGTTACAAAGGGATTGGACTTCTTAACAGAAAAAAAAAAAAACTCTGTAAAATAATTTAAGATGGTTTAGTCTGAGCTGAATGTGTGTGATTGGTATGGAGCACATGGCCTCAAGAGGTACTAAGAAAATGTGACCACAGAAGACAGGTTACAGTTTGGTTTTATACATTCATTGAGACAAGGCCAGAAGGTATTCATTGGTTTGACCTGACAAGGTAGACAGTCTCAAGGGGGTGTGGGAGTGGCTTACAGGATGCAGGTGGGTTTAGAGATTCTTTGATTTGTGTTTGGTTAAAGAAATGATGCTTTGTCTAAAGGCCTGGAATGTTTTAACTTGAATATATCAACCACCAGACATTTACCTGAAACTCAAGTGATGTGTTAGGTAAATTGCTGGCCTGTAGGTGGGCTTCAAGCTTTTTCTTGGATGGCCTTAGACCTGTTAATGATTTAGTAACTCACTGTTTCAAAGAGTAATTCCAAAAGGGGGGGGGGGGTGCAGACGCATAGAGATGTGTTGGGCTTACCTTCTCAAGGCTGGCTACTAAGCTTTAAGGTTTTTCTGGGGTCCCTTTGCCCAAGAGGGGGGTCTATTCAGTCAGCTGGGGGGAGTTTAAGATTTGATTTTAGTTCACAAATTTCATTTTGGCAACTGAGTCTTCACTTTAGTGTTGGCTGAAAAAGGAAAGAGACTACTATTTTTATAATAATTAGTCTGGTTATAAGAAGGCAAGAGACGTCTTTCAATTTATGTTTTATTTTTGCCATAATGAGGCAGGGTAATCTGAGCCCTCCTCTCCTCTCCACATTAGAGGCTGAAAGGATGGCCCACCTGATAACCCCATCAGGTCACTGCAGTTGATCCCTGAACCTTACCACTCAGAAATCTGAAGCAAACATTTTTGGGGTGAATAGAGGGCAGTTCCTATACATTTGAATAATGTATGATGGGAAATGGTGGCAAGTTCATTGTACCCTTTCAACCCAGGTGTCCAATTATACCATACAGGGCAAGGTAAATGAATATGTTTTATTTTCAAGGATCAGTGGGGAAATATGTTGAAAATTGATTGTGCATACTTTATAACGAGCAATCTAACCTCTTTTCCCGAGAAAATGTGTTTCTGGGAAAAACATACTTTAATTCTTGTCTTCGAATGGCCATTTGTTGTAGGAACATGAGAGAAGGTACAATAAGAATGGGAAGACACTGCCCTTAACAGGCATAAATGTGAAAAGCATTCAGACTGCTAATACTTGCAAATTGTGTTATGGGCATGTGTTAACAGAAATTTTAAAATCAGACATATTTATTTCTTATATATAGTATGTACATAGCTGATAATACTACTGTAGTTTGGCTGAAAGAAAAAAAAGAAGGTATTGCAGTGTTAACATTGTGAGGCTATCATCTGTCTTAAAGGAAATGATGCTTAGAACAGAAGTGAGGTTAGAAACCCAGATTATTAAAAATATGGCATATAAGAGTAAAAGTACAGTTTATAGGGTGGGTGTGTCCAGCACCCCCAAAGGTTCAGTTGAAGCAGAGCTTCTGGGTATTTATTTATTTGCTACCATAGAGGCCCCACTGCCTAGAACACAGTGGGTATATCTGAATAGCATATGTCATTTGTCAGCCTGTGATATAGTCTGTAGTGACACCAGACTGCCAGGGGCTGCCTGGCCACCCTGAGACACAGCAGGGAGATGCTTTGTGCAATAGCCATAGACAAGACTCTATTATAGACTCTTAAAAGACACAGGAGCTGTAGTGGAATCTCCAGTAGCCAAGAGTAATGATGGGAGGTGTGAAATGTTGTGGGGGGGGTTTGTTTGTTTTTTTGTTTTAAGAAATTGAGAATTTGGCTCAGTGCCTGTAGCTCAGCACCTGGGGTGCCAGCTACATACACAGGAGCTGGTGGGTTCGAATCCAGCCCAGGTCTGCCAAACAACAATGACAACTACAAAAAAAAAAAAAAAAAGCTGGGCATTGTGGCGAGTGCCTGTTGTAGCCCCAGCTACTTGGGAGGTTGAGGCAAGAGAAGTGCTTAAACCTGAGAGTTTGAGGTTGCTGTGAGCTCTGATGCCACAGCACTCTACCCAGGATGTCATAATGAAACTCTGTCTCAAAAAGAAAGAAAGAAAGAAAGAAATTAAGAAAAAAAGAAATTGAGAATTCCCATGTGAAATTTTCATAGTGCTGCATATGACTATGCATTTTATTTTGGGAATCCAAACCAGACACTGTTTTCCAGACTCCTGGAATGTGGGGATTATCAGGAGTTTTCAAAGACTTACAGAGAGAGCACAGCCCAAAAGTCTACATCCAACTCCAATCATCAAGAGAGGGTGTAAACAGCCCTTTGTCCTCACACAAGTTCTTGCTGTGGAATCCCATATTGCATACTGTTTCAAGTTTATTGGGGATAGGCTGATGATGACAGCATGAAGGACAAAAGGAGAGGGCACATGGGGAGCTAGAATCTGGTCTTCCTACTCAGACAGTTCCTTGTACAGTATGTTAACAATAATATCAGCATCTTGTAAATTTTAATGGCTTGGCAGCTCACACATGCTCTTTGCTGCATCTGTTAGGCAGTGTTATGTAAGGTAGGATGTTGCTGGTACGGGCATGGATATGTCTCAAGGCCAGGGTCTTCCTTTCAGAAAAAAGATGCAGAGGAAAGGTGGAGAGTTACCTGAGGTACAGTTGGCTGCAGTTCCTAATGTGACCATGGTGAAAAGGAACATTTTGTTTCTGGGAGATCAGCAATGCCCTCAAAGGATTTTTATACTTTTATACTCTGATCATCATAACAGAATGATGGATATTTCTGGGTTGATGCATATTGGTGGTGAATGCTATGTAACACATAAGAATGAACATGAGAGTAATTGCAAACATCCAGAATGATGCAGCTGTTTGTCACCACAGTGTGAGATGTGGTCTACTCTGCTCCTCCCTGCCCTCTACTCTTTCAGAATAGAACAGTGGAAAGATGATAGCACTGAGCTTAGTTTTCTAGGAGAGACACAGAGTGGGGTGTACTTTAGAATATAAGGCTTTTTGAAAAAGAATCAGATTAGGGCAGAAGCAAGACGGCTGCCAAGATAGTCTAAGCAGCACCCAGCCCTCACAGGATCATAGCTGAGACAAAAGCAGTTAGGAAGAGGCTGGAACTGAGAATTGAGTGTGAGCTCTAACCCTGCCCACCCCAACACACACTGCAGCCACGACAAAGACACCAGCTCTGGGCAGCAGCATAGAATGGTGCTGAGTCGCAGTTTCTGTGAAATCAAATAGCACCTGATCCACAGGGGAATATAGCTGGCACAGAAACAAATTCTGCCAAAATATAAGTGTCAGCAACATCAATCAGGGGCAGGGCTGGAACTGAGTGAACCACCCCAGGTTCCATTAAGCACCTGAGCTTGTCAGGCCTCAGCTCCCTCTGCTGAACAGTGGCAAAGAGTGGCAGCCTGGCCTAGAAGACATAGATCTCCCTGTGACTCAGGCAGGCACAAACCCCTGGAGGATATGCTCATTGGAGGGAACTGGGTCATGGTCCTGAAGGTTACCAGTGACTGGGTGAGACAGAGGTACAAGGTGGGGAAGGAGGCATCAACCTTCCGAGACCAATTCATTTGCTGGGTGGGTCCTTCTGACCTCACAGAGCACAGGAGTCATGCTCAAGCTGCCAGCAGACCCATGCTATCTAGTTGCCAGAGACATTTTAAACTCTCCCATCTGAGACCAGTGCTGACTGGGACAATTGATTTAGACCTCTTAAATTGGGCCAATCACCTGAGGACTATACAAAGAGGTACCCTGGGTGTGTAGTTGTTGGAAGGTTTGATTTTTCCTTTTCCAGTTGTTGCTCTTGGGGGATGGGGTGACTTAATTGCTGGTATTTCTCCATAGCTGAGACTTCAAACCAGAGTAACTGATTCACTAGGGTAGGACAGAGACCAGCTGAAAATAAGACAGAGCCACTTAGCCTCTCCATAGCAAGCAGGTCCCCAGTGTCTCAGACCATAGCACTGTACAGGTCCTTTGCAAAGCTCTAGGGGAAAAGGTACAGACACCAATCCTAGCTCTTGGGTGAAGGGCTGGTTAATCACTAGTCCAGGAGCCCCCAACCCAACTTCACCTTATCTGCTCATCTAGCCAAATGGTATAAATAATCATGGGGCAGAAACAGTGCAAAAACTCTGGTAACATGAATAACCACAGTAGATCAACTCCCTCAAGGAACAACATGGTGGACACAACTGAAGATCCCATTCATAAACAGATGGCTGAGATGTCAGAAATCAAATTCAGAATTTGGATTGCAAATACGATTAATAGAATGGAGGTAAACTTGGAAATAGAAATTCAAGGACCATTTTAAAAGTTGTCTCAAGAATTCAACAAATTCAAAGACAAAATCACCAAAGATTTTGACACATTGAGACAAGAATTTGCAGCCCTCAAAGATCTGAGAAATACAGTAGAACCCCTCAGTAACAGAATGGACCAGGCAGAAGAAAGGATTTCTGACATTGAAGACAAAGCTTTTTTTGAGCTCTCAAATGCTCAAAAGGAAGAGAAGTGGAGAGCAAAAATGGATCATTTTCTCAGAGAGCTCTGGGAAAATTCCAACAAAACCAATATTCACCTTATAGGAATTCCTGAAGGTAACAAGCTGGCTTTGAAAGGTACAGAGGCTATTCTTCAAGAGATAATGAAGGAGAACTTTCCAGACATGCCAAGAGATTCTGAAATTCAGATAGCAAACAGTTTCAAAACCCAGCACAATTCAACCCAAATAAGATGTCTCCTAGGCACATTATGATTAACTTTGCCAAAGACAATATGAGGGAGAAAATTCTGAAAGCAACCAGACATAAGAAAACCATTACCTACAAGGGGAAAAATATTAGAATGACTGCAGATCTCCCTGCTGAAACATTTCAAGCTAGAAGAGAGTGATCATTGACTTTTAATCTACTAAAACAAAATAACTTTCAATACAGGATCCTATATCCAGTGAAACTGAGTTTCATTTATGATGGAGAAATTAAATACTTTAATGACATTCGCATTTTGAAGAAATTTGCCATAACTAAACCAGCTGTCCAGGATATTCTTAGACCTATCCTCCACAATAACCAGTACAATCCTCCGCCACAAAAATCAACTCACACAGAAACTATTGATCAAATTCCAACTTCCACAGTAGTGAAAGGATTAAAAATGTCCACTGGACTTTCAAAAAACTCGATACCCAAAATTCTACCAGGTTTATCAATATTTATAATTAATGTGACTATCTTAAATTGCCCTCTAAAGAGGCACAGGTTGGCTGATTGGATACAAAAACTCAGGCCAGATATCTGTTGCAAACAAGAAGATAATGCAAACATTAAAAGATAAATATAGACTCAGGGTGAAGGGATGGTCATCTATATTCCAGGCAAATGGAAATCAGAAAAGAGCAGGTGTTGCAATTATATTTGCAGATACAATAGGCTTTAAACCAACAAAAGTAAGGAAAGATAAGAATAGTCACTTCATATTTGTTAATGGTAACACTCAGCATGATGATATTTCAATTATTAACATTTAAGCAACCAAACAGAATGCACCTCAATTTGTAAGAAAGATTCTAACATACATGAGCAACTTGATTTCCTCCAGCACCATAATAGTCAGAGATTTTAACATTCCTTTGGCAGTGTTGGATAGAGACTCCAAAAAGAAGCTAAGCAAAGAAGTTTTAGACTTAAACTTAACCATCCTACAACTGGATTTCACAGACATCTACAGAACATTTCATCCTAACAAAACTGAATATGCATTCTTCTCATCAGCCCCTGGAACATACTCCAAAATTAATCACATTTTAGGTCATAAGTCTAACCTCAGCAAATTTAAAAGAATAGAAATTATTCCTTACATCTTCTTGGACCATCATGGAATAAAAGTTGAACTCAATAACAACAGGAATCTGCATGCTTATACAAAAACATGGAAACTAAATAACCTTATGCTGAATAATAGCTGGGTCATAGATGAGATTAAGAAGTAAATTACCAAATTTTTGGAACAAAACAACAATGAAAACATGAATTCAGAACCTCTGGGATACTGCACAGGCAGTCCTAAGAGGGAAATTTATAGCATTGCAAGTCTTCCTCAAGAGAACGGAAAAAGTAGAAGTTAACAACTTAATGGGACATCTCAAGCAACTGGAAAAGGAAGAACATTCCAATCCCAAACCAAGGAGAAGAAAAGAAAAACCAAAATTAGAGCAGAATTAAATGAAATTTAAAACAAAAAAAATTATAAAACAATTTTGAAAATTATAAATAAATTTTGATTTATTTGATCAATAAATCAAAAGGTTGGTTTTTTGAAAACGTCAATAAAATAGATACACCTTTGGCTAACCTAACCAGAAAAAAAGAGTAAAATCTTTACATCAGTCAGAAATGGTACAGACAAAATAACAACAGAGTTCTCAGAAATTCAAAGAATCCTTAATAAATATTACAAGAAACTCTATTCTCAGAAATATGAAAATCTGAAGGAAATAGACCAATACCCAGAAGCACACCACCTTCCTAGACTTAGCCAAAAGGAAGTGGAAATGTTGAACAGGCCTGTATCAAGTTCTGAAATAGCATCAACTATACAAAATCTCCCTAAAAAGAAGATCCTGGGAACAGATGGCTTCACAATAGAATTCTACCAAACCTTTATAGAGGAACTAGTATCTATATTACTCAACTTCTTCCAAAATACAGAAAAAGAAGGATTACTACTACCCAACACATTCTATGAAGCAAACATCACCTTGATACCCAAACCAGGAAAAGACCCAACAAGAAAGGAAAATTTTAGAACAGTATCACTAATGAATATTGATGTAAAAATATTCAACAAGATCCTAGCAAACAGAATCCAGCAACACATCAAACAAATTATACACCATGACCAAGTTGGTTTTATCCCAGAGTCTCAAGGCTGGTTCAGTATATGTAAATCTATAAATATAATTCATCACACAAATAAATTTAAAAACAAAGACCACATGATTCTC
Organism: Galagoides demidoff; assembly: GCA_963574575.1. Classification (NCBI taxonomy): domain Eukaryota; kingdom Metazoa; phylum Chordata; class Mammalia; order Primates; family Galagidae; genus Galagoides; species Galagoides demidoff. Next base: position 34,367 of record CAUYQV010182192.1, read on the forward strand.
TCAACTGATGTATAAAAAGCTTTTGATAATATCCAGCATCCTTTCATAATCAGAACACTTAAGAAAATTGGTATAGAAAAGGCATTTCTTAAATTGGTAGAGGGGCCATCTACAGCAAACCCACAGCCAATATTATACTGAATGGAGTTAAATTGAAATCATTTCCACTCAGATCAGGAACTAGGCAAAGTTGCCCACTGTCTCAACTGCTTTTAACATTGTAGTGGAAGTTTCAACCATCTCAATTAAGCAAGACAGTGCAATCAAGGGTATCCACATAGGGTCAGAAAAGGTCAAACTTTCATTCTTTGCAGATGATATGATTGCATATCTAGAAAACACCACGGATTCTACTACAAAACTCTTAGAAGTGATCAAGGAATACAGCAGCATCTCAGGTTACAAAATCAACACTCATAAATCTGTAGCCTTTATATATACTATCAATAGTTATGCTGAAAACAGTTAAGGACTCTATTCTGTTCACAGTAGTGCCAAAGAAGATGAAATATTTGGGAGTTTACCTAACAAAGGATGTGAAAGATCTCTATAAAGAGAACTATGAAACTCTAAGAAAAGAAATAGCTAAAGATGTTAACAAGTGGAAT
>CAUYQV010182193.1:0-11513 GCA_963574575.1 Galagoides demidoff
GTGGTCCCAGCTACTTGGGAGGCGGAGGCAGGAGACTCGCTTGAGCCCAGGAGTTGGAGGTTGCTATGAGCTGTGATGCCATGGCACTCTACCCAGGGGGACAGCTTGAGGCTCTGTCTCAAAAAAAAAAAAAAAAAGAAAGAATAAAACGTAAATGTACCACCAGTTCAGATAGATATGGCCTGGAGAATAGGATTTTATACCGTTCAGAGAATACATATTGACTGTGTTGAACAAAATATATCATCAGAAAATTATTTCTTCTCAGTGTTGAATGTAATGCAAACAGACTTACCATTGCCTACAGGGCAAGTCTTAAGTCATAGTCTAGTTTGTTTTAGGTTGTTCTCAGTATGTAGAGACCATGGTTTCGTTGTGGTTACAAAGAGGCAGGAAAGTAAACTGTAAACCAGTGACTCAGTTATTTTCAAAGTTTAATAGATTGTAGGTTGAAAATGTTTCCAGAATGCAGAGAAATAAAATTATTATTTTAACAAGGAATTACAAAGGTGAACATATAATATAGGTAAATGTTTGGCAAAATCACAACCTCTTAGCTTAAATGATTTGATATCTAAATAATTTTTTAATTAAATTTTTGTAGTTGAGAAGGGTCTTTTTTTTTTTTTTTTTTTTTTGAGATAGTCTCATTCTGTTGCCCTACCTAGAGTCCCACCATGTCATAGCTCACAGCAACCTCAAACTCCTGGGCTCAAGTAATCCTCTTGCTTCAGCTTCCTGAGTAGGTCAGACTATAGACACCAGCAACAATGCCAGCTAATTTTCTGTTTTCAGTCGAGCTGGAGTCTTGCTTTTGTTCAGACTAGCTTCGAACTCCTGAGCTTGATCAAGCAGTCTACCCTCCTTTGCCTCCCAGTGTGCTGGGATTACAGGCATAAACCACCACGCCTGGCCTTCTCTTTTCTTTTTAACTCTAGATGTATATTTTACTTTCTAATAGGTACAAAGAATTGGTTCCCCAAACTGAGAAAACTTGAATACTCAAATCTCTTTGATAAATAGAAATAACTGAGGTTTTCAAATATGAAATGAACATGAAATGGGAAAAAAATCCAGTATAATTACATTTATCAAATTGTTCTAAGTATCTGAACACAATGAGCACAGTTAGCGGTGAGGATGACAAATGCCAATTATAAAAGGCTTTGTTCAAGTACAACTTTTAAACTTCCCTTTTCTTTTTAAACTTACTCTCAGTCTGAGTAATATAATTGTTTCTTTTAGAGATCAAATAAAGTTGTGAAAAATACCGTTTGAGTCACTTTTTAAAACCTGGGGGGTATAATTACTTACATGATCCTTGCCATGTTACAGATTTCTCCCCACTGTAGGAAGAGAATCACCTTTTGCCTGTGCTCCTTGGCATCTTTAGAGGACCACATTTTCTGACATGACGAAGAAAAGTGTCAAGGGATTTTTTAAAATAATTGAGGCTGCTGCTAGACTGAACTCTAAGGAATAAAACTCTTATAAAGCCAAGACTCTTGATTTTAAAAAGAATAGAAAGGACTTGTGGCTTTTATGACACTTTTATTGCAGGAAAAATGAAGTCAGCTCATATGCAGATGTTCATCATGAATTATTTTTAATTCTTTGACTGTGGAGCACTCAGAAACAAAACATGCCAGTTGAGGTGCGTAGTGGTTGCAACAACCGTTATGATCCACAGCGCAGTACTGGACATTGTTTGGCTTAATCAACATAATTCACTCAAATTGGTTTTGGTTTCAGTTTCAATATTATTTATATTTATAAAAATGTAACATGCAAATAAAAATTTAATATGAAATGATAAAGCTTTGTCATATCAATAAAAATTTAAATTTGAAATAGATTCTGTGCTTTCCAAATCAGATTCAGAGGTACTTGACCAGTTTACATTCTTTTGTGAGAAGTATTTTGAAAGCTATCTCTATGTTCACATTCTCCAACAATGATCGAGTCTTCTGAACTTGATGACTCTTGGAATTTATTATACTCCATATTTATATATATTCCCATAAGAATCCACTAATTGTACAAATTATTTCAGGCACACTGTGAAAAACATTGAGAATGAAGGTATAATACTCACAAACTCAAGTCAGATAACATAACGATAACACGTGTGCTCAAGTTTTTGTTTGCAAAAACAAACAGCCCCTCTCGGCCTTGTTCACACCAAAGGACCATCTCTTTTTTTTTTTTTTTTTTTTGAGGCAGAGCCTCAAGCTGTCCCCCTGGGTAGAGTGCAATAACATCACAGCTCACAGCAACCTCCAACTCCTGGGCTCAAGCGAGTCTCCTGCCTCCGCCTCCCAAGTAGCTGGGACCACAGGCGCCCGCCACAACACCCGGCTGTTTTTTGGTTGCAGCATCATCGTTATTTGGCGGGCCGGGCTGGATTTGAACCCACCACCTTAGGTGTATGTGGCTGGAGCCTTAGCCACTTGAGCCACAGGCACCGAGCCTTAGATTGCTTTTTATACTGTGTACTCTCCAACCAGGCACTCCCCTTCCCCAACACGGTAGCTCACGTTGAAAGGGCCCCCTCCCCGTGAGCCAACCTCCTTCATAAAACTTGTACTGATTCACCAGTTTAGATGCGTGATCTCTTCTCTCCTGAAAATTGCAGGGAACCTTCGCAGTCCTCCTCCTGTGGTGTTTGGCATAGTTTGCCTGTTAGTTGTGCACATTCCTGCCTCATCTTTTCTGCTGTCGTACCCCATCTTAATGGCACCTAGCACAGAACAGTGGGCATATGTTATTTCATTTTCACAGCACCCCATTTTTAAAGGAATCTTCTATCTCCTAATTCTATGTGACATATGGAAGTGGGGCTGTGAGTCGTGGGGCCCCACCTCTACCACACAGAGTTGGACACACGATGCAGGGTGGCTAATGACAATACTCCATCCCCCCGGGCTCAGACATGGCTAGAGGGATGGGCACACAATCTAAACCCAAGTAGGGTCCGCTTTGAGATTTGTAACATCTATACTCAGACAAAGAGCTTTCTTCCTCTAAGACCAGAAGCTGTAAGCACGATGTAAGGTGAAGTTGAATGGGGCCATCTCTCTGTCAAAGCTATCCATATCAGGAGACAATGAGACCCACCTGGAAAAAGTTAGAGACAGAAACAATGATAGCTGATTAGGTCAGGGTGCCAGGCCCTGCTCCAAGCACACTGTACGAATAATATAATTTACTCTTCTCAAGTAATATAATCCTATTATTATATCCATTTTATAGATAAGGAAACAGGAGAGCTGAGAAGTTAAGCAACTTATTTAAAATTGCCCAGATAGTTAGATGGTGGAGCCAGGATGGGAACCCAGGCTTTGGGGCTCTGAAACTGTCCTGCTATGCGTCTGCCTTATGTATGAGCCAAGATGAACATAAATGGGAAAGAGATTGATTTACTCATTTGTAAGCAAGGGCAAGACAGAGTTGGCAGTGCCATTTGTGATCCTGGATCTAACTGTGTCTGGAGCCAGCTGATTTATGTGCATTTTTAGTTAAATAAGCCAGTGCATTCCTTTGTTTACTTAAAATAGTTTGTGTATCAGTCACTTGCAACCTTCCGGGTTCGCGGTGGAACAATGTGTCTCAGAGATAGAGCACGGCTTCTGGATTTGCATCCTGGTGCTACCTTTTACCACCTAAACTTGGACAAATGATTAACCTCTGAGGCCCCTGGAGGGAAATGACTTGGCCTCTTAGGGCTGAAGAGCCTTGGAGATGAGATTACCTGTAAATGCACTTAACACTCTACTAACACAATTTAAGTACTCAATCACTGTTAGATCTCTCCCTTCCCCTTTCCCTATGTGGGGTAGCTGTTCAATAAGCATTTGTCCAATTGAATTAAATCCTCCAGAGGCTGCAGGATGTTGTGTGAGCTTAAAAGCAGCTGGAGCTATAGTGTCTCCAATCAGGGGAGCATCTCAGCCAGAGGGGTCACCTAACAGCTCTATTGGCCAAAAAGACAACAACAAAAAAAGACCTGCCTTTCTCCTGTATCCCTGACAGCCTCACTCTCCCTGACTTCCAGGTCTCTCCACCAGAAGAAACGTCTGTCTGCTGGATCCTTCCACTTCCCCATTTCCTCCTGCGTATGGTTTCCTTCCATGCTACCCGGTCCTACTGGCTTCATGTTCTAGATTTTTCTCATATCTGCTCTCTCCTCCTTATCCCTCCTGATGACACCCTTGCTCAGACCTTCATCCCCTTTCTAGACAATTGCAGCAGCCTCTTTTTGTTCTCCCTCCAGCCTGCCGGCCTTGCTGCACAGCCAGAAACAGCCATGTTAGAGATGACCAAACCATTCTTCACCTGAAAACCACCGTGGAAGTCCTCGGTCCAGCTGGGCTCTGCACATATTTCTAGGCTCATCTCCCACTTGGCTGTTTTGTGCCTTTGTACCTCTTCATGCTGTTCCCTCTGCCTGGACACCCTGTACCGCCCTGCCCCCCCCCGCCCCCCCCGCTCCTACTCCTCCTAGAAACCTCTCCTCGGTGTGTGCTTCTTTTTTCTCCTGGACACATTCACTGAACTCCCACCCCCACTCTTTGGGCCAAATGCTCCTCCTCTTGTTCTCCTCTTGTTCCCATAGTGCCTGCACATAATTCTGTCTTCTGATTTTATATGGGTAGGCTCACTTTATGCATCTGTCTTGAGAACTTTGAGGCCAAGGGCGAGGTCTGACTCATGTTTGGAAGCCTGGCACCCAGTAGGCCCTTACCTGCAGGTGTCATGAAAGCTCAAAGTGGGGCTAGAAAGAAAAAAGAGGAGAGACTACATTTCTTTTCTTTTTTTTTCTTTCTTTCTTTCTTTTTTTTTTTTTTGAGACAGAGTCTCAAGTTGTTGACCTGTGTAGAGGGCTATGGCATCACACCTCACAGCAACCTCCAACTCCTGGGCTCAAGCAATTCTGCTGCCTCCCCCTCCCAAGTAGCTGGGACCACAGGTGCCCACCACAATGCCCGGCTATTTTTTGGTTGCAGCCCTCATTGTTGTTTGGCAGGCCAGACTGGATTTGAACCCACCAGCTCAGGTGTATGTAGCTGGCGCCTTAGCTGCTTGAGCCGCAGGTGCTGAGCCAAGACTATATTTCTTGCACATGAAAATCCTGATTCCCATTTATTCCCTGCCTGATTTCCTTCATCCCTAGATTGGGGTCAGTTCTTTTAATGGCCAATACAACAGCCTTAGGGATTAATTGTTGGAGAGACAGGGCAGTTTCTCACCTTCTGATGTGGGGAGAAGGCCCAGTCATGCTCCCCTCCCACTTTACAAGGTGAGAAGTTCCACTAGGAATTTCCTCCCAGGTGGAGGAAAAGGATAAGAGAACTTTCTCTGGGCTCCTGTGTGCTTGTGGGATGGTTTGTGTAATTGTGTAATTCCCCGTACAGCTTTGCATGCATGATACATGAATAGGTAACCTTTGGCTACCTTAAAATAGCCCCCAGCTTAGTTTTAAAAAGGGTAAAATTATTTCATTACATCTAAATATAGGCAAAGAGTCTGTACTGATGCATAAGTTAGGCAAATACATGCAAATCCCTTGCAGGCCGGGACGTGATCCCATCCCTGAGTTATGTAATTTGGGTCTGATGTTCCTCCTTTCCTGTGCCGCTGACCTTGAGCAACTGAACGCTCAGCGATCCACTGAGCTGGTGAGTCCTGTCAGCCTACCTCCTGGGGCTGCTGGGGGACCGACCGAATGAGAGACAGCGAGGGCTGAGCACGTGGACTCGGGGGCCCTACGGCAGGTAGGAGGCGGGGCTGAGAGGGGTGGGCAGGACCATGGTGGGGGTCGTGTCGGGCCGGCCTCCAGCAGCTCTGCTTGGGAGGGCCGGGTTTCCTTCAGTCCTCCCTAATTCTCATTTCCCCCTCCTGTGAAATCTGTTTTCCATTAAAAAGAAATGTGTTCTCTCTGCCTTTCCTCCTGGCTCCAGAGCGGTGCCTGGCCCAGCTCTGAGAACCGGGCTGCATCTGCTCCTGCTTCAGGCACCCACTCGTTCAAAGCAAGGAGGGGGGAGGCAGCCTGGCCTGTGGGGCCACCCACCCCTTTCACCCCCTCCACCCCTGCCTTTCTCCACGGATGGAAAATTTGGCCTCAGCCTGCCCTTGTGACTGGAAAAAGCAGGGTCAGCTCATGAAAGCAACAGGGTTGTTAGGTAGCTTTCCCCTTTCAGAGGGTTCTATTAGGAAGATGTAGCCCAGGGAGGGGGTTACCCGGCCAGGCCCAGCCCCAGCCAGAAAATTGGGGTGGGGGAGGTGGTAGTGCTTCAGCAGGCAGAAGCCTGACAGGGGCAAGGAGAGCTTTATTAGAGGATAGTGAGAGATCAGGAGGGAGGCAGAGGGAAATGTGCGGCGGTAAAACTGGGAGCTGTGAGTTGGGCCAGGTTAGGAGAAGGTGGAGGGGAAGGGATTCTTCTATGTCAGACCCATTGTCTCTGTGAAAGATGCTGGGGCCAAGCCCACTGCCCCCCTCCTCCATCCAGCTGCCTAGGTTGAGGGAGGGAAGAAAAGGGAGCATGTGCAGTGGTGAGGGCCCACTGGGGTCAAGGTCCGTGTCTCAGCAACCGCCTGGGACTGGGGAGGCTGTCTTCCCAAGGAGCAGCTGCCACCCCAGCCCAGGGATGTCTGGGCTCCGGCAGTGAGGGGGGTGTGGGAGGATGGCCTCAAAGGGTGCGCCTGGGATGGGAATAGAAAGGAGACTGGATGGGAGTCAGCTGGGCGGGGGACCACAGAGGGTGGGGTGGCAGGGAGACAGGCAGTGTATCAATGCTCAGCCCAGCCACCAGAAGCTGAGGCAGGAAGAGTATGACAGAAGGGTGTGCTCAGCCTCCCTCCCACCCCAGCATGGTGTCTGTTTCCCTTCAATGGTCCCAGCTTTCCACATTCCTGGGCTACCTTTCAGATCTGAGCATTTCCAGGAGCCAACTCTGGGGAGTCCTGGCTTGCGTGCACAGCAGGGACTGATATGGCCCCTAAACATACCTCCCTTCTTTCTTTCTGCAGTAACCAAACTCAGAATCTCAGTGAGGCACCTGGCTCCTGGGCTCAAGACAATTCCCAGCTTCCTGTGTGGCTGGCTGTGGCCTTGTAATGAAGTTCTAGCCAACAGGATATGAATGGAAGGATGTATGCCACGTCTGGGTAGTTTCTTAAAGAAAAGGCATGCTCTCCACTTCCCTCTCTCCCTTCTCATGGATCAGACTGTGGGCATGATGGCAGGAGCCAGAGCAGTCATCTCAGACTTCGAGATGGAAGCCACATGTCGAAGATGGCAGAGTGACAAGACAGGATGAACCCGGGCCTCCTGCACCGTGGAACTGCCAAATTCAGCCCTGGACTGCTTATACCAGGACCATTTTGGAGAGAGAGAGAGAGAATGCACCTCTCTTTTGTTTTAGCCACTATTATCGTGACCTTTATTATAGGAACACAATTTGTGTTTTAACTAACCAACAGTTACTGAGATCTCACTATGTGGCAATCACTGTTTTGAGTGTTTCACATGTAGCATCAAATTTGATCTGTACCACAACCCAACTAATGGGTGAGCAGGATGGCTGTCCTGACTCTCTAAACAGCCAGACCCATCTCCTCCCTCCTTGCTATCCTCAACGAAGGCAAGTTCAGGTTGTTGAGTCCAAGATCAGGCACCTTCCCTCAAGACTCTCATTGACGGCAATATACCAGGTGATGGGTGATACACACACGAAGGACACACACACACCATGAACCTACTCAGATTAGAGATGACCCATCTGCCCCAGTGTTACAGGGAAGTGAAGCAACATCATAATTCTTGTGGAGCAGGAGTGGCAGTCACCTCCTAATGGCTATGGTGGTGGTGGTTTATGATGATGTGTATACTAGCTCTACCCCTACCCTCCCTAATGGCTGTGGTGGTGGTGGTTTACAATGATGTATATATACCAGCTCTACCCCTACCCTCCCTTCCCACTCACAAATGCCTATTGCAACGCAAGGAAGTCAGAGTGACGTTATTGAGGATGTGGTCTAGTATTTGTTCTAATTTATTTTTTAAAAGGCAGATTACTCTAAAACTGTTTTTAGCCTTATTAGCAACAAATCACTTTCTTCATGTTCCCACCTGATTGTGGTAGGCCTGGTTGTCATGACATCACCGTGGAGAACCACTGCTTAGTGACGGGTCAAGCTTCCAGCTGGTCAGCTTTCCTTTCAGTGGCCTGCAGCACCCCAGGGCGAGGACTCACAGATGTCATGGGAATGGATGTCTGCTGGGTTTGCCTCCCTAAGCATCCTTCCTGAACTTTTTTGCTTGAGGTACTCGCTTTCTCTTTGGGGAAGTGTCTACTGTCTGTTCCATGTGACTAATGTCTGCTTTCCTCAAAGATTAGACATGTGACTCAGTGTCTCTCCTGGAAACAATGTTGTAGCCCAGGAAACAAGGTGCATAGCAGGTGGGACTTAAGTTGCCTTGACCTATGAGTCTTACTACTCTGAATTTTGAGCAGGGCTTACATAATTAACAAATTAGGATGAGTTCAAAATGCTCCCTAAAAGGTTATCACTCTCTTTTGCTTTTTAATCTCTTGCATTCTTGAAAAGGTGAGAGCAGGATTATACTGCAGCTAACAAGGGGCAAATTGTATGTCACCTGTATGATAGGTGTGGCGTGGGGCTCTGTCCTTACCAGGCATGGTTGCCCAAATCTTTCTTGCATTCTGAGAGCTCTGTAGTAATCAGAGAAGCACGCTGCACAACATCAGGGGTGCCACTCACATGTCGTGCTTGGAGCTGTGCCAAGAGACAGCCTTCCAAAAAATTCCCTGTTGTTCTTTAAGTTAGCCAAAGTCAGTTTCCCCTTCCTTCCTTCCTTCCTTCCTTCCTCCTTTCTTTCCTTCCTTTCTTCCTCCCTCCCTCCCTCCCTTTCCTCCTTTCCTTCCTTCCTTCCTTCCTCCTTTCCTTCTTTCCTTCCTTCCTTCCTTTTAGACAGAGTCTCCCTCAGTCACCCTGGGTAGAGTGCTGTGGCATCATAGCTCACAGCAACTTCAAAATCCTGGGCTCAAGTGATTCTCCTGCCTCAGCCTCCCTGCCTAGCTAGGACTACAGGTGCCCACCATAACTCCTGGTTAGTTTTTCTATTTTTAGTAGAGATGAAGTCTTGCACTTGTTCAAGATGGTTTCAAACTCCTGAGCTCAGGTAATCCACCCATCTTGGCCTCTCAGAGCTAGGATTACAGGTGTGAGCCACCATGCCAGGCCTCCAAGTCAGTTTCTGAATCTTGCAGCCAAAGAACTTAGCTAAGATCTTTGTTCACCTACCATTGAACAGCACTGCTTTTAAACCATCCAAGAATCAGAATGGTTACTCTTTCCCTTAAAATGCCCCAGGAATAGAGTTACTAGATTTAGCAAACAACAATACAAGATATCTAGCTACATTTGAATTTTAGATAAATGCAAATGAATAATTTATTAGCATGTGTATGTCTCCTAAAATATTTGGGCATCCTATCTTGTGTCTGACAACTCCCTCCAGGGAAGAAGATGATGTCCCATTTCTTAGCATTGACCTAAAAGTACTCACCCTCCTTCTCCCTATTCTGCTGTTTCTTTACTCTCAGAGATAAGGCTTCTTTAAAAGTGGGCATATTATTTACTAGACACTTGGTCCATGTGCAGGTACCTGATACAAAATGGACCAGGCGAGTGGCTCCCTAAGATTTTTCAAACAAGAAGAATTAAGTGTTCTCAAGTGTTAGAGTTTGAGACACTAAGCTCAGGGGCCAATGGCAGCTTTGATTTCCAATGCATGGACAGGACAATTGAGAGAAAATGAGTTAGATGAGCAGGCAGAAGCAGAAAGCAGAAAGGGATGTAGTTCTGACAATGTCCAAATCCCAAATTCTAGTTGTTCTTGGCCAGAGGTCTATTGCTTTTGCCATGTTTTGATAACTTATGCTTTTTTAAAAAATCATGAACCAATAAGTTCTTTTGTGCCCAAGGATTGAAGCCACAATACAAGTTTCAACCTTTATTTCATTGTTTTAGAGTAAGCTGTTGTTTTTGTCTGCCCAAGATGTGAATAGGAGCAGTGTCTTACTCATCTCAGCCTCCTCTGCATCTGACCTAGCATCTGGCGTAGAGTAGGAGCTCAATCATGTTTTCAGTAAATGAATAAAGGACTCCTTGGGCTTGGAGATGAGCTGTGTAGTGCACATTCAACTGATTTGGTTTCTTGACAGAAACACATCAAACACCATGAATCTTTTTTTTCACCAGTTCTCTGGAGAAACTTAGAGCATTTCCCACCCCACAGCTGGCCTGAATAGTGGGCAAGGCTGTGGCTGGGTTGTGTGCAAGGAAAGTAAGGAAGCCTTCACGATAAGGATCAGGGTTGTTGAAACAACTTGGGTTCAGAAGGTGCACTCTGAAATCATTGGATTCCAGTAGAATAGGAACAAGTCCGGTTGAGTCCTCTCAAATAGGCCCTGGGAAGATGGCTCTGGCTGTCCTCATCCGTGCCTAGGACAGCTCATAGATGGCATCAGAGGAGCAAAGGGAAGGGTCCCGGCAAAGCATGCCCAGGGGGGTGGCGGCTGTGGCTCAAAAGGGTAGGGTACCAGTCCCATATGCTGGAGATGGTGGGTTCAAACCCAGCCCTGGCCAAAAACTGCAAAAATAAATAAATAAATAAAAATAAATTCTATTAAAAAAAAAGAACAGTGGCAGCCATGCTATTATTACATGTCCTGCCTGGCCTTTGTCCCTTCAAGTCCCATTACCTTGACTCAGTACTCTCAAAAGCCTGGGATAAAGTTGCAGAAGGTTCCCGTCTCAGGTTACATCAGGGGGCGGGGCACCTGGAAGCACAACACTGCCCCCCCACCTCTCTGCCCCCAGACTTTTAGAAAAGAGGAATCAGCTTTCACCTGAGTGCCAACCTGTCTGGAAGGAGAGGGGCCAGCAAGTACTATGATGTCCCTAGAGAGTGGTTGTCCAGTGTCTCAAACGGTGCAGGGAGACAGTTCTCTCCCTCTGCCAGTGGAAAAATGAAATTCTGTCCCCCTCTGCACTTGAGGAATGCCGCCATCCCTAAACGATTTGTGCCAACCATTTTAGTAGAAGGAGAATTTCAGAGCTGGGAGAATTTGTTTGTATTTTCACAATTTATAATGCTCTTTTTGTCAGACCAATTTACTAATACAAAGGGATGGCCTAACATTCAATTACAGAGCCAGGAAACACAAAAAGCAAACCAAGGCTTTGCCACATCAAAGTGAATATTATCTTTGGCAAAATGTAAAGAGATGTAGAAAAGAAGGCTGCTGGGGAGGTTCTGTTAATAACGGGCTTGTCAGCTAATCCCCAGGACCCTTTTGACTCTAAAGTTCCGGAGACTTAGATTCTTTCCTATACTTGTTCTGTTTTCTCTGTCCTCTTATCACATTTCTCTATGTCACTGGCTTTGTTTCTTCTGTGCTCATCATGTTTGCATGCTGATTTTT